>SADC01001218.1:0-13297 GCA_004194705.1 Ditylenchus dipsaci | reverse complement strand
GCATACTTCAACAAAATAATCTTGTGCGCAGCACGACAAAGCATTATCCAGCGTAAAATCCACCTTGTCTTGACTTGCTGGAAATTTTCATATGTTATTTGTGGCTACAAACAGGAAAATACAAGTAAAATCCTACCAGTATCAAATAGTTGACACAACTCCTTGGAACTTCCGGAACGCCGCCATAGCTTGTTGGGTTCGATGAAAACCGACGCAGATTTGTCGCCTTCTCAACACAGATGCACGATTGAGTTTTGCTGATGCCATCCCAGACGACCAGATGAAGTACGTGGACAGAAACAATGAAAACTAAAACAATCGAATGGAATAATTGCTGTAGCAAGGAAAAGATAAAACCCTAACCAACCTCTCGATATTTGCTTTACACAGCCACCGCCCGTTAGTCCAGCTAGATTTGGTGCTCCATCCCGAGTTGCAGCTACCACATTATTCTTGTCCACATTAAGCCCTGCTAGAATAGAGTTTATTCTCCGCTATTTATCCCCTGTGTGCTTTTCGATAAATGTTTCGATGGCAAGAACTTTGAACGGAATTCAATGCCTCAACAAGTATGAGCGGTGATACTGAAATGATAAGAAAATGAATGAAAAGATTATTAAAGTAAGTGTGAAAAAAATTACCAAAATAGCGAATGCTCCTTGTGCGAGAATTCATCCAGCGTAAGAGAAGTTGCTGGCCCTGGACGAAGGAACGTAAATCTTCTACACATTGTCTGCTTTGCTAAGAACCTCAGCATTGACATCGTGACGCGACGGGAGCTGAAATCTGTTAACATAAAACCACTCAACAATATGCTAGAGCGTAAAAAAAATTACCTTTCCTTGTCCATAGTTTTGTTTGATCAGACGGCGCAGGAATGGAGACTCGGCGATAGAAAAGGGCAGGTTGGAATCCACTATGAAATCGGTCATGTCGCTGCTCAACTGCTGCTTTGCTGTTTGGAAAAGCTCGGACTGAAGAGAGTAGCGATCGATTCAATTTTAGCTTTCTTCGGCACGCTTGGTCCCGCCTCTTTCCCATCCAATGCTTCCTTATGTTTGTAGACTTTAGATGATTGGAAAAATTTGTCGTTGCACCGCTCTTTCCGATCTTAATTTCGTCGCCGCAGATGCAAACGGCTTTCTCGCCCATTTCTTGAAAGACGTCCACACATCGCTTGGCATTTTTCTAAAAATTTGAAAGCTGTAATGAATGGAATCGAATCAATAATCGAAATTTTCGATTAATCAAATCGAATCAATAATCAATAATCGAAATTTTCGATTAATCGAATCGAATCGATAATCGAAAATCGAAATTTTCGATTAATCGAATCGATAATCAAAATTTTTCGATTAATGAGTGCGATTAATCGATTTCGATTAATCGAATCGACAACCTAGTTTTAATAGTAAAATTCCACTTTGCAGGCTATTTTTTGAGTTTTGTAAATTTTTATCGAAATACAATTTGGTTCCTGCAAACCATCTTTATTATCGGAATTACTGTGCTAAAACATAAGAAAGAAATTGCGCCAGTGGTACTGGAGCCAAGGTGGACAAATATATTTGTACCCGCGTATGGATTAAGTGAACCAAATAGAGTTAAAATTCTTATTTCAATATATCACCGGATTTTAATTCACCAGAGGTATTTTTGTACCAATACCTGAGTACCTCTATCTAGTTACATAAAACTTGAGTACCTATTGGATACCTTACGGGATACAAAACCAATCCAGAACTAGAGTTGGCTCTACTGGAGTTGCCGGTGCCAATAAAATCAACAGGGGGACCAGCTGAATTCATAAATAAAAAAAACAACAAGAAGGACCAAGCTGTTTTTGACACCGGCAACTCCAGTGAGCCTTCAGTAGAGCCCGCGTCTTGTTCGGAATTTCACGCTGAACAAGATAGGAGAAAAAAAAATTCCGAAAAAATGCTCTTTCTGTGGAGCCTCACGGGTTGATTGTATGAAATCAGACAGTTTTGTGTTGTTTCAGTTATTTTTATTGTATTTTTGATAGAAGAACAACTTTGCGCAGCTAAAACACGTATTTGGTACAGAATTCAACGAAATAAATACAAGGTCTAGGAGCAACAGAACCTTTGGGGCCCCACTCGCCAGAACCCTAGGGGCCCCAGTCATTTTAAGTCTAACTATGCAAAAAAATATTCAATTTGAATTTGCGCCTCATTTATTTTTCGCATAGATTAGACTAAAATGACTGGGCCCTTAGGTTCTGGCGAGTGGGCCCTAAAGGTTTTGTTTAGCCAAGGTTTAAAACCCGGTGGATATATTGAAATAAGAATTTTAACTGTTTTGGTTCACTTAATCCATACGCGGATACAAATCTATTTGTCCATTCTTGGCCCAGTACCATTGGCGCAAATTTTTTCTTATGTTTTAGCACAGTAATTCCGATAATCTAAAGATATTTGCAGGAAGCAAACTGTATTTCAAGAAAATTTACCGAAACTCAAAAAATAGCCTGCAAAGTGGCATTTTAGACGCTAGTAGCGAATACCCCCCCCCCCAACGATTTTCACTTTTTACTTTAGTAAAAAGTACCCAAATTTATGTCCCAGACCCCGGAAATGTGCGCAAACTCTTCATTAGTCACAACTTCCGTACGCTGGCCTACCCCCAAGCCTAAGGGCTAAGCCTAAACTTGTTGTTTGCAAGGGTAGTTACAGCATTTTTTAAAGGTCGGATTTTTTGGGGGGGGGGGGTATTCTATAGTAGCGCCGCATTTTACTATTCAAATTAGAAGGCACGCTGCGGCAATGGCGCATCAGCCCCTTTCTACCTCGCTCCCTTGTTCTTTTCGGGAATTTAAAGCCTTTTCGTGCATTTTAGTTCAGTTCGGGCATTCTGGCTTTTTTCGGCCCTTTCGCCACAGTTTGGGCATTGTGGCCTTTCCAGGCTATATGCCTAGTTTGGGCATTTTCTCCCATTTCAGTCATTTTGCCGTTTTCGGTCATTTTGGCCTTGTTTGGGCATTCTGGCTCTTGCAGTGATTTTGCGTCAGTTTGACCCAGTTAAGGCATTCTGGCCCTTTTCGGCGTTCTGCGCCAGTTTGGGCGTTTTGGCCCTTTTCGATTATTTTGGCACTATTCGGGTATTTTGGTTATATTCGGCCATTTCGGTCCTTTTCGGGCAATTTGACTACTAGCTAGATTAAATATTTGAACTTGTGACACTAAAAATATGCCTTGGTCCTTTCTGTGGTTTTCTCGAAAAGCACTTTTTCAACCAATTTTTGACTTAAAATTTATTTCATAAGCAAAATTGTAATTCTAACACGCGATTCGTGCTTAACATGTTTGATTTACTATAGCTGCCGTCATACTTCCCACGCAACATGCAACAAATTTGCTGCGTGTTGTTTGTTGCGCGACTCTGTTGCGCGCAACAAAAATCGTGTTGTGCGTAACGAAGCCAGGAAAATTGTTGCGCGCAACACATTTTTACATGTTGCGCGCAACAACATGCCATTTTCTTGCGCGCAACACCGAGTAGCGCAACAAAGTAAAGATTTCATTTTCTGCCAGTTTGGTAATTGAATCGCTCGTTTTGGGACATGCCTTTTTTTCTTTATTTTGTGTATCAACTATGTTGTTAATTCAACAATTGTCGACCAATTGAAAAAAAACAGAAAAATTCAACAGGCAAATGGAAAACTCTGCTCTACTGAACGCTATTGCTTGGTGCGTTTCGCGCAGGAAAAGAAGTTACGTGCGGCCGGCTCATTATCAAGCAGCTCTACGACGAATCTTCTTCGAAACTTTCTGGCGATACTGCCGCAGTCCGGATGAAAGGGATTTAGTACGCTTCCTCCGATGGTAACACTTTACTTGCCCCCCCACGGCTGACCCACTTTCGAGGTGAATTTTTAAAAACCGATTGCATATTCGTGTTTCTCGACCGGATTTTTACGAAATGATCATCAGATTCTGTGAAAGTGAAAAAAAAAAATTTTCGGGATTCGCCTTGGTCCCCAAGGTAAAATTTTGGAAAAATTTGAAAAAAATATTTTTTAAATTGGCGCCTTTTGAATTTAAAGGGATTTAGGGCTGTATTGGGAGGGGAAGGGAATAAAGGGGGCCACTTTTATGGCAGAACAATAGAAAAGTAAATATATGTATTCTTCGACTGCCTCACCATGTTTTTCAACTGGGCCGTGGCAAAAGAGACTCTTTACGCATTTTTTGATCAAGAGTACTTCTCAGAATTATGTCTAAGGTAAGTGAGTGCGCGCATCTCTAACTCTCAAGCCCCCTGCGCTCCCTTCGAGGGCGCAGTGGGCTTGGAGTTGAGATGCGCACACCCACATACCTTAGACACAAATCACTCGAAAGTGACTTTGGATGCATGAAAAAGCATGCATACCAGAGTTTATTTATGAGGTAGGACCCAGTATTCAAAACTATTTTAAATTCATCTTTTTTTGGTTTTTTAAAGATATATAGGTACCCTTATTGGTTTAATTACCTTGGGACCAAGGCAGTCGGTCAAGCTTTGGTAACCAAATTTTTTTTGAAAACTTCACTTTTTAGTGCGGAAATTGTCAGGAAACAATTTTCTTATCGTTCTGGCGTATAAAATTACTTACGCGACGTTCAAACCCTATTTACAGTTAACCAAAAAGGGGCCCTAAGTGCACAAGTGCCCAAGGTAAATGAAAGTTTTAGTCAAATTTGTAGTCAAATTTTTAAAAAAAAGAATTTTTAAATATGATAAGGGTCAGAAAGCAAAGGTTTATTGCGTTTATAGGATAAAAATTACAAAGGCGGCGTTTCCACATGATTTGCAAAAAAAGTATGAAATGCGCACCCAGACTAAATAAGTTCCCTCATATTAATCACCTTGTGCTACTTTTGAAAACTAGGCAGAAAAGTTAAAAAATCTAGACAAAACGAATTTGAAAACTTGTTGAGAAAAAATAAAATGTGGTCTCCGCATTTTTCTTCATGTAACGCACGGCATTTAAAGGGCATGCCCGTGCACGACACGGAGAAAAGGCGGGGACCAGCAATTATTTTCTTTCTCGAAACATTTTTGCAAGCGTTATCATCTAGATTTTTCAAGTTTTCTGCCAAGTTTTAAAAGTAGTATAGGGTCATCAATATCACATTTAATGCTGACGAGTGAAAAATGAAACGATTCAAAAAAAAATTGCTGGTCCCCGCCTTAATTTTTGAAGCGCACGGGCATGCCCATTTAAAAGTAAAAGTTACTGTAAGATTCTGAATACGCTCAAGGCAATAAATATTCAAATTTGAAAATCAAATATTTATAAAATTGGATAATGACTTTGGATTTTTAAGACCAATTTTATATGCAAATCGACCATGCTGGGCATGAATCCAGTGTCAGAACCAACGATTTTTTTTAGCAGGAAAAGAGTTATAGGAAATTTGTATTACATTTTTACATTAATTTACTGTATTTCCTCTAATAGAAGAACATGCTCTAATAATCGGACATGCTCTAATAACTGATACCCTATTTTCACAAAATTCCGAAACTAATCCTATAAATGATTCTTGGTACTTCTCTAGTTGACATCACACCTCCAATTTTTGAATATTTTTGTTCAAATTTCTAGAGAATCTAAAAATCCTGTTTGTTCAGATGTTTTTGGCTGCGTTTTTTTATTTATCTGGCATTTCATGATCTTTCACTCTTCTTTTTTTAGAATGGAGAACTTAGGAACTTCACTCTCGCAAACCTTTACGACAAGTTACTCATAAATTGAGCAAGTGCCACTTATATTTAGCTTGAAATCCAGGTGGTCATAAAAAGGCGAAAGTAAGCCACTTTCAAATGCTCTTCTACCCGTTCACTCTTCTCTCCGAAAAAGTTTTGCACCATCGTGTTCTGTGTTAAAAACTGCACTAGAATCAACACATCTTACTATCAGCCGTTCTCGTTTTAAGGTTATAGTGTTTCTACTCCAGTTTCAATTGCATTTTTAACCTTTTAAAATCAGTCCAGTCCAAAAAACAGATGTCGAAGTCAAGTAGGATTTCGAAGACCTATTGAATGGTATACCGTATATTCTCTAGTAGAAGCCCACTCTATAATACACCCTCTCACCCCCCCCCCCCCCCCGCCCAATTGTGTTGGGAGAACGTATAGTTTAACTATAAAATTCCACCTAAAATGTGAACTGCGACAATGCTGCAAGTGAGACAAGCTTTTTTCTTGCCCAAAAACCTTTGTTTCGTAGAAATAGCTTGTGTTGCGCACCGCCTATTTTTTGTTGCCGTGGAAAGTATTTTTACAGCAAGAAAAGTTTTTGAAAAAAAATTGCGGCAAAAATAAGGTCTGCCACTACAGGAGCGCCTCTAATTTCAAATTAAAAACAAACAATTTTTTAAATTTTATCTTATTAAAATCATTAGAAGTCACAATTGCTGTTATCTTTCTGAAATGAAATTACTTTTAAATCTGCAGACCATTCTAACAGAAACGGGAGCAATGAGCACTGCCAAGTGCACTGTTTGCATTAACACTATCGAGAATAGTGCTAACATGGCCATTCTTTGCAAACTCATGGCAGGCAAACATAGCTGCATGGAAGTGTGGGGAGCCTCTGTGATCTTCGAAACAGTTCATGGCAGTGTTTCAGCTGAGCAACTAGGCTGGATTCCTACAGAAATATAAACGTTTATGTTTACCCGAAAACAATCACCGACCATTTTTTCATGCCAAACAGTGGGCGAAGAAACAATGTTTTTGAAATGTTGCACTTCATACCATTTGCTTGCTCCTTAAAGCCAACTAAAATTTTTGAAAGTTTAAGCTAAAGAATGAGAGAATATTCTTACAAACTGTTCTTCATTTTCTCGCCCAAACACATTGTTTACATTTAAGGCGATCAGAAAAAAGACAAAGAGGACAGTAAATCTCAAAACCGAATTCATGTTTTTTTTAGCAAAAATATAGAATGAACGACTAACTAGCGTAAATACTAAAGACTCACTTTTCGGTTAACCAAAAATGAATTAGTGGTTATCAGTTACTGCAGTTTGGTAGACGACATGTTGTTCCTCGCAATTAAATTATTTAATGATAATAGCAAAACAATAGAAACAAGCATCCCTATTAAAGGAGGAGACTATTCCTTAGGGTTTATTGACATTCTTATTTTTAAAGGACCATGTTTTTGAACGCAGCGACATTTCCAAATTTGATTGGCAATTTTGAATGTGAATTATTTTTTATTTGCATTGAAAATTAAAATTTTATGTCTTAGTCCAATTTAAAATAAAATCTCTCATAAGTAGTTATGATGCAGTGAAAGTAGCCTAAGTCGTCCGATCTGGCAATGTTTTTTTTCATCATCACAAAGCCTTCAAAAACCAAAATATCTTGAAAATCACTTCAGTTGTATGTAATTAGCCAATCAAATGAATTATTCACCCTGTGATTTCGATAGTTTCAATGTCTATTTTTATCAAATATTATTAGAACATTTGAAAAAAATCAGTGGCGTGTAGCTTCCGGATGGTTCCATTCAGTGCTGGGAATCAAGGAATGAAGGCTTACGCTAATTACCTTTTGTCCCAACCTTAAAATCGATAAAGCTCTGACCGAAATCTTTGTTTTTGTGAGATCTTTTTTTAAGGATAGCCAAGATTTCGGGCCACCACGTAAAAAGAGCTTTTTGGATTTTGTATTAAAAAAACACTTAAAACATCAAATTAATGAAGGTCAATTTTATCTGTTCTTGTTTTCTGCCTTGTTTTTGGATCAAAAAGTGCCTTGTTGTTTTGTCTTGGTCAACGCGGAAAGTACATAAATAATTTTTTCCAAGATTTAACATAAGAAACCAGAAGCAGGGCTACTTGATGGTGTTATCATTTAAAAAAATTGTTTGTGTACTTTCCGCATTGACAAGGAAAAAGCAAGGCACTTTTGATCAAAAACAAGGCAGAAAAAAAAATCATCCATTAATGAAAAAGGAGACGGACAAACATAGTCCAAACTATATAGAGATTCTAATAAAGAAAAATTCATTGCACATATCTATTTCAGCTGCTTCAGTGACTACCACAAGCATTTTTGTTAGAGGGATATTGAGAAGTGCTCCAAAGCAACAATTGCATGCCTTTCGGATTCACCCGCAGCAATCTGAAAGTTTTTTCAGTCATTCACAAAGAGCTGTCTACTTCATCCATGTCTTTACCACTTAAATTAGCAGAGGAAACTAATTATTATTAAAAAGTAGGCTTTTTCAGGTGACTTTTGTCCGTATACTTGCCAAAATTTTTATCAAAACCATTTTTAAGGAAATCATCGTTGTCTCAAAGTGCTTTAATATCACATCAAAGTTTTACCAATCCAATTTTTGACAAAATCTAACTTTAAAAGACTATTGTCATCTACGGCCACGCAAAATTCGACTTTTTGAATTAGTTTCGCAGTAATTTGCTGTTTCCCTCAAATTGTAAAAGTCGAAATTTGTGCGTCCGTAGACGGCAATGGTCTTTTAACACTCCACCAAACACGTTATTTATCGAATGATTTTTGACGTAAAGGGGGCTGTATAGTGACTTGAAAATTATTACTGGCAAAGTGTACTATTCGCAAAATAGTGATTTGAAAAATGTATATTTCAAATAGCGAAGAATTGGCGAAACGTTAACTCGAAAAATGTCAAACTCGCAAAAACGTTATTCGATTTTTGGAGAACTCGCAAAAAATTTATTTGCATATAGTTATCTTCGCGATAAGTGGTTTTGTATACTGTTTGACTCGCAGAGCTTATTTTTTGAGCTGCTGTCACTCGGATATCGTTCATACCACAACTGTTGCATTAGTTTTTATATAAGTGAGCTGCAATACCGGGAAGGTACCTGATGAGGTGGATATCCACTAATATGGCCTGAAAAATAAAAATTTAAAAAAAATAAAAAATAAGCCTTTTTCCTAGAATTGTCTATGGAATTGGATTTGTTAAGAGGATAAATTAATATTCGCCCATCCAACTTCAATACCTGGGGTAGATACCTCCTGGTCAGGCACAAATCCACCTGAATGGCCTGAAATAAAAAAAATAAAAAAAAATCGTGCTATCACACTTGAAGTCCTGTAGAGAATGCGGTTTGACACTACAACACTACAATTTTTCCTACTCAAATCCAAAACTCGAGGCGAGTGGCGATCTCAGTATCCGCCACCTAGGTATCTCTACATAGGTACCACTACCTGAAAACCGCCAATCAAGAACTCGATAGTTTACAACGGCAAAAAAGATAACACGAAAAAATTATGCCTCAGAAGTAATTTCTCCAAAAACACGAAATTCAAAACTTGCTTTTGCCAACCATCCAAATTCAAATGATTCGTTTTGCGAGTTTGACATTTTTCGAATGACTCTTTCCCAGTTTGGCATTCTGCCAGTTGACATTTTGCCAATTAAATTTATACGAATCAACATTTTGCCAGTTGTCAAAAATTCGAATTACCAATTTTCTAATCGATATACAAGCCCGTAAAGGGGAGAGTCTAATTTATTTATTTATTGCATGCAACAAATTTACTAAATTAGATAATGGCTAAGTAAAAAAGTTGTCTATGCTTACAAAAATAGGTGTCATTCCCACATCGGCAGCTCCTCTGCAATTGCTCTGGCTGTCATCTACAAAAATGCACTGATGGGGCAAACACCTAGTTTTTCTGCTGCCAACTAAAACATAACAAACCATTAACTTGATAACTAATTTATCTCCACCTGGAAAATATCTGGATTTGGTTTTTCGCATGCCCACTTGCAAGACTCTAGCACCAGGTCGAATGGTGAAGTGTCAGTGAGAGTACAGTTCTCTTCTTTCCTGGTCCAATACCCGTTGTTGGTCACAATCGCCACTTTTATGCCGTGTTCACGAAGTTTGCTGACTATTTTTATTAGCTCTTGATTCTACAACAAATGTTTGAGCAAAGATTTGTGAAAAAATTTACTCACCAAAATAGCGTAGTTTTCCACTATGGTCATTTCTATATTTCCTTGCTGAGGCTGCAAAAAAATATTTATTGTTCAGCAGCCGACAGATATACCAACCAATCCAGGCAATAAGTCTCCAAGAATGTCTCTTAGTTCTTCCACTGGCTGCACTCCATAATCAAAATTGTAGAGGCCTTTGGCTGTTTCTTTGTTTCACGACCTCAAACATTTTTAATTCAGTCACACCGTAATCAACAAAATATTACCGTAATTACTCTAATAGAAACCCGGGGTACTATTTTACAATCCCTCAAAATCTGAAATTGTCAATTAAAAATGCCTTAAATTTGAAATCTTAGTCAAAAATAGGGGGGATGGGGATTATTATTAGAGACGAAACACGCAATTTCGGCTTTAAAGGGGCATTACCAGCGCGTTAAACTGCAATTAAGGCAGCGAACAGCAATTTATTACTCTCTTGACTATTTTCTAAAAGCGTTCTACCTGATCCAACGAAAGTTTTCTGCCTACTTTTTAAAAGTAAGTGTAGGTCATAAATATCAGATTTGACATGAAACAAGTGAAACAAGAACGATTTTTGAATTGGAATGGTGGTCCCGCGCCTTAATTGCAGTGTGAGAAAAGTTAGGAAGGAAGAGGCAAAATGGTGGTGGCAGGAATCGAACCTGCAGCTTTCAGTGTCCGGGCTGATGTGCTACCATTACACTACGCCGCCACCTCTTCCTTCTTTTCCTAAGGGTCTATGCATATCTGCTCTCTTTACAAGTGTAACACGCTGGTATGCCACTTTAAGCTAAAAAGTTTAAAAGTTTCAAGCGTTAAAATTAGTAATCTTCATTTCCCTTCGGGCGGGATTTCGGGACGGGATTTTTAGCCAAATTATTCCGGGATCGGAACTTCTGTTTTCATTTACTGTTTGAGCTGTGAAAAAGTGCCAGCGAGGGATTTCAAAAATCTAATAGGCACTTTTTACACACTCAAACAGTAAATTAAAAGACGAGTTTTGAACCACTTGAAGTTTGAAAAAATTGCATGCTTCTAATTACCGCCCCGGGGCGGTAATAAGAGGAAATACGGTATTTAACTTGGGACGGACCCAGGTATATCTTATATAGAGACTCGACTGTAGTGGAAGTTAGTGAGAAGAACTGTTTTGAAACAGACAAACTTACATGCACTTATCAGACGATCATATGCATCCGGGTCTTTATATCTGTCGGAGAAAAAAAATTAGCCCTATCTTTTAATGGGTCGATTTTTGAGCTTGGTCCCCCTGTTGTTTCTTTGTTAAATTTTCGAACAAAATTTTGAAACATCGATTTTAAAGCGATGACTTCTTTCACTTCAAAATACTGCTTACTAATCAATTTTACTTTTATTAATTACGACATCCTAACATTCACGAAAAAAAGAAAATTTTTGCGAAAATGTAGAGAAAAAACGACAGGAGACAAAGTTCAAAAATCGGTACCCATCGATGGATAGGGTCAAAAATTAGTCCTTAAAAAAATCTAGCTGTATACCTCAGTAAAACACCACCCATATCAAAAAGGACAGCTTTGAAGTTACGATTTGGTTCTGTGTTGATAAGCATTTTGTACAAAATATTCTCAGCAACAAATATAAAAAATTAAAAAAAAAATGTCAAAGAATAGATAAACAAAATTTCTAAGTTCAAAGACAACAAAAAAGAGCTAAATGGCGGCTTGCACAGTTTCTCTAAGCTTAGTGAAGACATGAAATTTGAGAACATCACTATTCTTGACAACTTTTTCGGTTGAGAATTTTTTTATGACTTAAGAAGAAAATTAAATATTTTAATAAAATTTTCTCTGAAGTTTTAAAAAAAAAGTCTTTACACGAATCTTATATAGTAATTGGCATGTGTGGTGACGCTTTTCGACTTCGGAGGCTAAATGGGTCGTAGAAGAATACATAATTTTTGCGGCTAAGTTCACCGTGTTCCCCAGAATGTCAGCTTTCGTTTAAAAAAGAGATCTTCGAAAAATACGAATTTTAAGAGGGGCATCTGCCTTCATGAAGTCTTGCCTTTATGAAGTCATAAAATTTGGGATCAGAAAAATCTTAGTTTAAAATCTTTTTTGTCTCAAGAGGAATTTAAAAGTATATACAGTCAAGTTTGATTTCTAGAATCGTTTGTAAGCAAATCGAGCATGCTAAGCACGATTTGTTGTCAGAAATTAGGATTGTTTATTGTAAAAGGTGTTGCAAAGGGGAGTAAGTAGGTATGACAGGGGAGTGAGTGAGGGCCCAAATCACAGCTATGGTGCACGAATCATGTTGATTCCACCATCCACCAAGCTGAGTTACCCCAATTACGTGGATATCTCAAAACTACAAGTAAAGTACCCGAACCACCAGGAAAGGGACCGGAACACGTGGATATTACTGCTGCAACAACGGGGGAAGGGTGACCAGAAAGAGAATAGACAGTGCATGAGGGGCACCAGGAAGGTGTAATCAAGGGGAATGTGATGGATCTAATTTTGAAATACGATAGAGGCGCCGATAGGCACCTGTGGTCCCTAGTTTTCGAAGTACAAAACAAAAAAGTGGCCAGATTTGATGGAAAAAAGTCCCAGTTTTTGACGAAAAGTGCCAAGGTTCTTATTTTTTAGTTTGCCCCGTTTTTTTCAAGGTAATAAATGATTTTTTTCCTTTTTAAAGCTTTGACGGATCCTTATACGGCTTACATAGCTTTGACAATTAGATAATTCAAAAATCGCCTATTTGAATAATCAGATACTTCGAAAAGAGGATATTACGCCAATTAAGATAGTTCGCCAATCGCTGATTTCGTTTATAATACGTTTTGACAAATCGGATGATTTACCGAAAACTACTTCGACAATCACTAACTTTGCCACATAGTTTTCTGTGTTTCACTGGTTGAAATTTGCCTACTATTTTTACCGTCTGATGTAATACTGCACATTATCTCTGCTATTTCAGATGCTCAGCGATATAGAGTATAGCAGCAGTGAAAGATGAGGCAACTTCCTCAGAAGAAAGCTTAACGGAATGGAAGATATCGTTCAAGCCAATGAAAGCCAAAATTTGGAAAGAGAAAGGACAAGTCAAACTATTCCTGATCCTTCCTGGCTGATCAAATTTGTGAATTAAAGGAAGCTGTGGAATTGCCGCTTACTCATCCGGAGCTCTATGAGGAAATGGAATCAAGCCGCCTAAGGAGTGATTTTGTATGGTGACGGGAACTGGTATGTTCTGAATTTGCAAAATTTCCTAAAAAATTATGTAATTATTTTTACTTTTCAGGAAGACGATGCTAGCAAAAGCGGT
>SADC01001217.1:0-102042 GCA_004194705.1 Ditylenchus dipsaci | reverse complement strand
TTTGATTATTACAATGCCTACTAGTTTCAAATAACATTAAGAGTTCTTTTGGAAAAAAAACTAGCCGGTGACAAAATAAGCTTTGGTCCCCTGTTGTTTTTAAGGTCATCACCGATTTTTTCACCATATTTTCTTAAACTTTCGAGTGTTGATTATGATAATTATAGTAATTTCGTAAATCCTTTATCATAAATTATAAAAAATTACGTTGACTAAGGCGATTATGATAATGATGGTCAATTGAATCACCATAATCAGCTTGATCACTATATAAAATTTAAAAAATATAGTGGAAAATCGGTGTCCCCTCCAAAGACTGACTGTAACGTAGACCTCTATTTTATGTAACCTATGTTTAACGTGACTTTTTCCAGTCTCGTGAATTACATTTAATAGAGGTTCGAAATTCGGCCTTTACACTTCGCATCTCCATTGTGGTCACCCTACAAAAGATTAGTATATAACATAACAAATTTCTCCAAGACATTTGACATTTCCTGCAATTATTTTTTATTGCACACATTTTCTTTTTTTGCCCACACGTGCCGACCGCCTTTGTTTGATCATAAACGTAGGAATTTTAAAATCCGTGCGGCAAGATCAAATCAAACCTTTTTTTAGCCTGACATAACCTTTTTGCAAGTCTATGTTGCGATTAAGTAGTTTCCGGCAGTGGTAATCACCACCAGTTAGTTCATTAACTGCATCAGCACTTCTTTTTCTTGATTTCATTAAGGCAGGCTTTTTAGTGTTCTCTTGAGTAATTTGCGGAGAAATAAACGGAGTACTTTTTGCCTGCCCAGCACTCTTGATGCGACTTCCGGTGCAGAAAAAAGTGGTGGGAAACCACAGTTGACAAGACAATTGGATGGAAATCGTCAACTTTTAATAGATAAGAAGTTTGCATCAGCACCACTCAAAATCTCTTTTAAAAGAACAGCTGAGTAAGGCTGGATTGACCTCTTGTTCCGGCGAACGCAGTTTTTACGTGTCGCACAGCCGTAAAGTAAAAGATATGTTTGTTTGATTTTAACGACATTTTGCAACCAATGCGAGAATGTTTGGGTGCTTCACGGTTTTATATGGGAATTTATAATGATCATTATATTGTTTTGGTGGTATATCTATTTAAGATAGCCAGTTTGGTAGTTGAAACATTTCTAGTTACAAAACGTTGTGTTTACTTTTATTTTTGTTGTAAAAACAACTGCACTCTGTTGAATAATCGCTGCTGATTTTCGCCTTTAGCCCTTGCTTTCTTTAGCTAGTTACCGTATTTCCTCTAATAAGCGCCCCGGGGCGCTTATTTTTCAAACCCCTAAAAATCGGAAAAATTTGGAAATCGATTTCGAGATTTTCGGGTGCTCAACCGAAATCTAAAAAGTGGAATCGGTAGAGCTCGTGGGAGTTAAGAAAACGTATCAAACAGATTTGCAAAATATTGCTTCTATACTGAGATCCAGACCCTCAAAGTCGGGGGGGGGGGGGGTAGGGGGGTACTTATTAGAGCGGGGGCGCTTATTAGAGGAAATACGGTAGTTTAAAACACATGCACAAAGTATGTTTATTTCTTTAAAAAATGTGAGTCCGTCCTGCCGCACGTAGACCTATCTTGGGTTGTTTTGCGTCCTATCTTGAGCACAAGTCGAAGAAACAACAGGGCATGAGCTAAGGAGAAAAAACGGCATAGTTGAATTTCTATATAGTGTCCACTCCAAGAGTTCGTTCCCGCGTAGAGTCTAACACTTTTTTAACTTGATCATTTAGGGCTTTAGCCAGCTCTGTTTGGACAGCCTGGTCCCAAATATCGTAAGGACTCTGATTTTGTCAATCGTCTTATAAAAATTCATAGCTTTGCCATATAAAGCCACTATAACTGTTGATTATAAATTAGGTTATTCTTTTTTGTAGCAAAAATACTTTTTTGTGGCTAATTTACTCTTTTTTGTGGCTAACTTTCATTTTGCTTGATTTTATTAATTTTTTTATCTTTTTTTTTTAAAGTGATAACACCATCGTGTAGCCCTACGACTCTAGTTTATAATGAGGTATCGTCTATCACAAAGTCTCTGCAAAACTTGGTATGGTGGGAAACCACAGTTGACAAGACAATTAGATGGCTTATACCGAAAGGTATGAAGCGAATTGTTTTTTATTCGCTTCATACTCTTAATTTTTTGTACTAAGTCTTGCAGAAACGTTGTGATAAGCGATACTTAATTACAAACTAGAGTCGCAGAGCTACATGATGATGTTATCACTTTTGAAATATAAAAAAATTCGTCTACCTCACAGGCTCAAACTTGCTTATTACTTGCTAACTTGCTGATTATTTAGACCTAGGCGAAACGTTTAAAAAAGAGCGCTCAAAAAAGTGAAGAAAAATAGTCTAACCGGAAATCAGGGTACTCTCTTACTATATAAGGGTTTGAAATTTCGAGCCTTGCTTTAGGGCTATTTTTTACAACTATAAGTCTAACTTTTCATATATTGGTATAATTAAGCGCTTTTAATAGCGCAAAAAAGATGTGAAGTGTGATTGGGAGTTAAAGCATAACTTCAACAGGTGAAACCGGCTGAGGAGTGTAACCATTTCCTGTTGCACTGAAAACTCTTATCTGAACTCTTTTTTAAACTACTTGTAGTTTCTAAAAACTTTTTTCGCTCTTATTTAATGCATCATTCTTTCTGTAAAAAAATTGTCTGCAAAGTTGCAGAGCATTCTTACACATGTTGCCTACAAGGTTAGGTGGCCAGTTCTTTACTCTCTTGCATACCTTCTTAGTCCACTATAGCGATTTTGAACACAAGTAAAAGAATATTTGCTAGTCAATAAATCATTTACAGTCTTTTCTCCTAAGCATTCGTGTCATCAAATCTTGTTATAAATTAATTTTGCGGGTCGTTTAAAAAGCTGTCTCAGGCCTGCAGAGCAAACAAACCATTAGTTGCAAATGGCTAAGTCTGTAAAACTTAAGCAAAATCAAAGATCTTTTTGATTACTCTATATAAATGTCAACCCATGAAAATACAGGGTGTTCAGTATCATTGCAAATAGATAAAAAAAAATCGGGGTATAGACGTTTCTCGAAAATGAAACTTTTTTCATTTTCGAGAAACGTTTCTCGAATTTGAAACTCAAAAGAGTAAAATATCTCTAAGGGTATATATGGAGATACTTATTTAGACATATCAAGGGTATTTGGCTGAATGTGATGGCCAAAGTCTAGCATATTCCACATTGCAAGGGTCAGAGGTTAACACATGTACGTACCCCTATCCCTTGCAATGCGAGTGTGCTGGTCTTTGCCGCGAAGCGGCCAAATACCCTTAATATGTCTAAATAAGTATCTCCATATATACCCTTAGAGATATTTTACTCTTTTGAGTTTCAAATTCGAGAAACGTTTCTCGAAAATGAAAAAAGTTTCATTTTCGAGAAACGTCTATGCACCAAAAAATCGATCTTACTTAGGGATATAACTATTTGTAGAAGTCTATACATTTTAAGGATTTTTTGTTTACTTTATGTGATACATAGCATTGAATTTTATTGAACCTCTAATAATGCAATTTTTCAAGCAGGACAAAATGTACTTATTTTAAGATGTCTCGATAGATTACGGCCAAGCAAGAAAAAAAAAGCTGAATATTTTCCGAAAACATAATCCAATCAATCGTCAAACGTCTCTAGCGAATCAGATTCTATGAAGACTCTATAGAAACACCAAGAAGTTGGAAGAACAAAGAGCCGAGAGACTTTTATTTGATTTAAACACGGATAGTTGCTCTTGCTAGTGATCTTTAAAGTATGCTTCAATGGAAGCTAAACCAAACGTTCTTTTGCATTAACTATCTTATGTTTTGTTTTAATTTTGTTTGTGCCATATCGCCATTTACTCGATCGCTGTTCTTTTTTTCAAATTTTTGTTGCAAAGCATTGTACCCTGTAAGTGTATTTCCTGCTCATCTTTCTGCCAGTAGCAAGAAAGAGCGAGATTGATTAAGTTTTCAAGGAAACACTCATCTAAATTTCTTTCTCTTACTGTCAACAACTGTAAAATAGAAAAAAATAAGAGGACGTGCGTCTGCAGCTCCTGCGCACGGTCCAGACGGAAGCTGATGGGCCGGTCTGTCTCTCTCTTTTTGTAAATAGGCTAAACAGTATCAGTTCTTGAACCACAAATCATCTTGGAGAGAAGAGGAGGAGGAAGAAAAACGGATAGGTGTGTGAGGAGAGCAATTGCTGCTGCTGCAACGGCTGACCCTTCGGAGACCAAGTTTCCTTTTTGCTGTTACTGGGTTTGCTCCTCTCCTTCTGTTTTCATTCATTATTGACGAACGTCTTCGTTCCAACCGGGTGAGCCTTCCTCCTTCCTGCTCTATTGCTGCTACTATTGCTTCTGCATCTGTTAATTGTTTTGGAGTCTGGAATATTTGTATAAGACTCTTCTAATATCTACTTGGCATTTATGCTTTGCAAATTTTAAGCTGTTGAATCTGTCAGCTTAAGTTTTTGCTAATCTTTTTTATTTACTAAACAAAGTAAGATTTTTTAAATAAATTTAGTCTGTTAAATATAGTCGAGTCTCGATTTAAGGTACTTATCCCGTTTACACGAACGGGATAAGTACCTCACTAGGTTTTTATTTACTATTTATTTTGTTCGCTGAATATGAAAAACATGTGTATAGCCGTTTCCGGGTTATAGCCGTGTATAGCGTGTATAGCCGTTGCTTTGATCCCTTTTCTGATTATTTTTAATCTAGCGAAAATTCCCTCGAAAGACCAAGACTTCCAAAAATTGCAGTTCCCCAGGTTCTTTGTAGGGCAAGTAAAATTTTCCGACTGCCATAATATCTGATTAATGTTTTAAATAAAAAATTTCAGCCTTTACCCCACAATGCTTTCATCACCTCAGACCAATGCCGCTGCATCTGCAATGACCACTACCATCAGACCAACAACAAGAACGTCCATTCCAGCTTTACTACTCACCGCTTCTTTTATTGTCTTATCTTGTCTGTCCAGGACAATCAATGCATTCACAGTTGACCACCAGCTGACAGGAACTCCGGTAGTTTCACACAGCGGACCCACAAACTCTCTGTATGGGCATGAGCAATTAGTTGATGGAGGGGATCATGGCAGAAACAAACGAGCTACCGCATTTTTCAATCCAGGCTGGAACAACGGCGGCTTTAACAATAACAACAACAATGGCTGGGGTGGTCTGCTCTGGGCCTCTGAACCACCAAATGAGTACTTGAAGTTGTGGTTGGTTAGCGAGCACAATGCCTACCGAAAAATGGTGGGTAAACCACTTTTTTAAAGGCAACAGTTTTTTTTTCGTCGGGACAGTAGACAACTAGAAAAATATATATCATTTCACTGAACATTACTTTTCTACCTAAGAGCTTATGACCTGAATTCTCAATCCTAGTTTTCCGTGGTCCAAATTAAGAATTCGTTTGTTTCTTGTACACTATCAACTGGAAAAGAATTATTACACAACTTCTGCAAAAAAGTGTTCTTTGTGTTTTATAGAGTGAAAGGCACATGGAAAAGAGCAACATTTTTGACTTAGAACTTGAAATTGTTTACAAAAAAAAACACGTGTAAATGAGCAGTTTTTTAAAGTTTATTATTAAGTCAGTAGCAATTGTAGTAGTAACAAGGATAAGGACAATTTACCATAAAACTTTCATTTTTGACTTGTTCAAATGTTTTGCTTCAAAAAGCAGTAGTTTAAAAAAAGAAGAAAATGGTATTTATTTCACCATCGTATATCCCCGATTCATGCACCCCCCCCCCCCCTCAAGAACCTATTTTTCAGCCGAGAATCAAAATTTCAAAAATATGTATTTTGCATTTTCTTAACTGCCATGAGCTCCTTATAGTGTCAAAATATTAATCTGATAAATTTTTCACTTGCCTTGGTCCCCCTTGTTGTTTGCTTTTACATGTGCTCAGGCGCAGGATAGGCCAGCGCGTGTTGAGATGGGCTTAAACATGCTTCTTTTCAACCAAGTGAGAAGAACTATTCGATTCGAAAAAATTTATAAGCGTTATAAATATATATTACATCTTTTTTACACTGGAACTCTTTTTAAATTTATCCAATGCTTCAGGTTCCTGCCACAGACATGAGAATGCAATACTGGTCAGAAGAGCTAGCTGCAAGTGCTCAAAGACATGCCAACACCTGCGACTTCAGGCACTCTCGCAATAGGATCAACATCGGCGAGAACATCTGGGCAGCCCCTTACGCCAACTACTCTGACGCTGTGTCACGCTGGTTCAATGAGGTGAACAACCCAAGATGTGCTTGCAACAATGCCTACAAACACTGCTGTGGACACTACATTCAAGTGGGCAGTTATTTTCAAAAATCTTTTGCTACTTTCACGATCAAAGACTAAAAGATACAAATCAGTAGTAGACAATATGCTGCTGATTTGATCAGCCCAAAAATGTGCAAACAAAAAGGTTGGCCGTGACAGGTGCGCATTTTTTTCCTTCAACTTGCAAGACTTTGGATAAGTAAAAAAAGTGTGACTCAACTAAATTAAGATGAGTCAGACTGATCACACGTGTGAAATTTTGAATTATTTTTTTATTGATCAGGTTTTTTTCTTCAACCATAAGTTTTTTCAGTTTTTCTTCTCATGGAAATCAGGGTTGCACCCAGTCACTTTCATTTTTGACCTGATTTCTTTACTAAAAAACCATTTGAAACCAACTAATGTATTTTTTCTTCCTCAATTTTGAGGACCTATATCTCATCTAGAAGTCAATATTTTGCAAAGCTGTTTATTGCGTTCCCTTAACTCTCATGAGCTTTACTGCTTTCACTTTTTAGATCTTAGTTAAGCACCCGAAAATCTCGAGAACTACCTTAAATTATTCGGTGTTTCGGAGAATTGAAAAAGTACTTCATGTGGAGAAATTAGAGAAAATACGGTACTTGGTAGCTTTTTAAGTTAAATTAGCTTGGTTCTATGGACGGTGCGCGGAAGCCCTTGACAAACAAAGTTTCAGAAATGTCCGCGTCTTTTGAAGCACCCTGTAGTGTATTTCTAACCAACCTGAAACTACAATGTCCGAAAATTTTATATCCATTAAAATGTAATTTATACAAGGTCAAAAGCGCAGTTATATGGGTGGCCTTAGAACCTTTTGAGTTGTCACTCAAAGCGGCGATTGAAAAATGAGGTTAATGGCTAGCCAAAACTTTACAAAGGCGGCAAACTTCTTTAATTTTTTAAAAAGCTTTTTTAAAAATTTACCTTAAAGTATTGAAAAAAATTCTCAATGCACAAAAATTGACCTTGATGTTAATTAGACAAAATGTTTCTTTCTTTGATAAACTATTTGCACTACAGAAAAAATAGGCTTAAAAGTCTGGTGGTTTTGATTAGAGTAATAATTGCTCCTACTTTTTTTCGCACCGAAAAATCTTTGCGCAGTCATTCGGAAAGGTAACTTCACACACGCAAAAAACAGAAAAAGAAAACTGATGAGAAGACAAAGTGCTGTTTCCGGTGATTAGAAGGCTCTTGTCTGTCTTCTGCAAGAGTTTAGGGGCAGTTAGGGTTGGGAGAAGGACCACTCCCATTTTCTGGGTCTAGTAAGCAAAGATTGTTTTCATTACGAAAAATGGAAACAAATAATTGAGTGGAAGTGATCGCTTACTGCAAATATGATTGGGAAGTGAAAAAAAAGAAAAAATATTAATGGTCTAGAGAATAAACAACAAAAAAAGTGTGACGCTTTTTTGGTCATGAACCATAAGTCCTAGTCTTTAAACTTTTTAAATGACTGTTTTAAAAGATGTTTTATAGTGACATATATATTTTGTAGGTAGTATGGGCTCAGACCAATTTGATCGGCTGTGGATATGCCAGATGCAAAGATGTGCTTGGAGTTCTTGGTAATCAATTGACAAAAACATTAAAATAATTCTAAACAATACTGACAGTACCTCTCGGCAGGTCAGTATACTCCAGTGCAGAATTTCACGGCAAATAGCCCTATGCTTTTTCTTCAAATAAAAAATTTGCTTTTTTAAACAATAAACCGCCCTCAAACCGCTCTTTTGAGTCATAAACTAATACACTTATTTGGTTTGCGTCGCTTTTCACTATATTGCATGCGTGTTATTTGTCAAAATGACCGCCTATACTTCTCTTTCGAATGTTTGTAAGCTAGAGCTGATTAGTCGGCAAAACTAAAATTTGGCCTACCAGCCTAGAAACTATCATATTGTTCAAAAACTTCTGGCTTAGCTTTATTGAGCGAATTTAAAAAGAGTTAATCCATGTGGTCCATAGAGTCCTTCTTCTCGATCATTGCCTCTATAGCTCCAACAGATCCGTGAACCCTTGGATGAAAAAGCAAGAGAACTTGGACATGGAATAAGATTTTTTTACAACGCAGACTTTTTTTATTCTATTCAGCTTTTGGTTTCTCGATTTTTCAAATTCACCGTGGACAAATGAGCAGAGCCGGTGTGGCAGAACCTTCTAATCGATCTATTTCCCGTCTCTTCAGAGTGTACCTTACTGAAAGACGAGTTGATTTGTCCCGGATAACGTTAACTTCGAAATCCTATCAAGATTATCGAACAATATGATCAAAAAAGCTGCATAATAGGGTTCAATCTGCAAAGTTACGCCCCAAAACTATTTTCAAAGTTTTTTTCAACCATATAGCTGATTGTACATTTTGCAGGCATGGGTATGCGAGCTGTCCTGGTATGCCACTACAATCCCCAAGGCAACAAGGTTAGAGTTCAGCTTTTTGTGCAGTGAATGACTGATTTGTGGATTGAAGTGGCCTTTTTAGGTTTTTTTTGGAGGTCCTGAGCCTATTGCGGTTAGTAGATATAGTAGTAGTTGCTAATGCAATTCATTGTTCAGTAATGTGGGGGACTGAAGTTCAATGACAAACTTTTTTCCAGAAACTGCAAAATTTTAAAATTTTAGCAATACAAACCTCGTTTCAGTCTAGCTAAAAGCAGCTTTCTACAACTTCAGTCCCTACACTCATATGTTTTGTCGGCAATATCAATTGTCGGTTTTGTCTGGGTTTCTAATTTGTTTTAACGCTTTTAGTAGACTAGCTTTTTGCGGCTGTGTAAGTAACAATTTGTTTTATTAATATTAATACACCTTAGAGCTTGAACTTGCTAACCTTTTGTTTATGATTTGCTTGCTGCCCATTAGCTTGTCTTTTTATAGTTTATATTTTATTTTTCGGGATAAAAAAGCAGTTCTCAGTTGCAGATCCCCGCCTTTAAATGGGCCAGTAACAACAGCAAGAAGTGTAGCGAGTGCCCTCCAGATGCCCCTGCTTGCCATGAAGGTCTTTGCTACATGCCTTTGAACAACAACAACAATAGTAACAATCAGAAGATCGGAAACCAGGTCAGGAATAAATATATATATATATTGCTCAAAAACTAAAAAACTGAGTTGTCAAAGTCTGACACGACCAACTAACACTAAAATTGCTGTTTGTAACTAGAGCGGGCACTAGTGCATGATTTTGTGCTGAATCTTTATATATTTCAAAGTGGCGACTCTTCGACGAAAACACATTTGTTTAAATGTCTTAAAATTCGTGGACGAAGCTTCTCTGTCAAGCACACTCTTAATTATTACCCCGGTAATAAGGTTAGCGTAGACAATGTGATTATAAAGTCACTTTAAAAAATCTAAAACACATTGTCAAATTTAAATTCCACTCGAGAGAACAAATATTCAAATATTAAATCTTTTGAGTTTTTTCAAAAATCAAATGATTGTTTTCTTGAAGGGAGTGTGAATTTAGCAGTAGGTTTTTAATTTCAAGAGCAATTTTTATCGATATACATGAATCATAATTGAGGTCAGATCTGAGAAACCCTTTCACAAATTGAATTCATTTAAAAACGGTTTGATTAGATTAAGTATTGAGTTGGTCGAAAATTATAATCGCTTCTTCAAAGGTTTTTTTCTCAGCCATTTACAAGGTGTGTCAAAATTACGTTAACATTTAAGACAAAATCGGGCAGCATAACACCGTAGCGGCCGTTTTCCGAGTTTTTAGGTTGCGAGCCCCGGAAACGTCCATAAAATAGCGCTCATAAGATGGGGACAGAAATCTTTATTCACTACTGAGCACATCTCTCACACGCAGTCACAAATACTAACAGCGAACATGATAACAGAGAAGGATAACTATAATGTATTTTTGGTAGCACCACTTTCTTCCGATCGACGAACCGCGTTCCTGATTGTTTGCCTCGCCACTCCGAATAGCTGCCCAATTCGCGAGAATCCAAGACCTTGATGACAAATAAGGACGAAACCGGCGCGTATTTCGCCTACCTTGACTGCAGCAATGTCTGCAAAATTGATAGAAATTTATTTGATGAGCCGACATCTAGCGTGCACGTGAAATATTAAAAAGGGAACGCCAGAAATTAAATTTAATGGATAAACTCAAAGACCGTTAAGCAAATGGGACGCAAGTGAGAAAACAATCAATAAAACAAGCGTATCAAACAAATAAACGAAAAAGAAAAACTGAAATTTGAACAAAAATATTAATTTCGAAAATGTTATCGTAATTTTGAGACACCCTGTATATGAGTCATAGGGGATTGTGATATAGCGTTGGAAAGTCCTGTTCTTCTTTAGTCTTATATTGTAGCGTACTTCATGAGCTAGAAGAATTATTTCAGAGATTAATTTTTGAAAATCTGAAGGTTGAAAAAGTTCAAATCCTTCGAAACATGTCCAAAATCCGCAAAATTTTTGAAAAACTTGGACTTTGGTCATTCTCGAAGAATTGGACTTTTTTTAAAGAGGCCACATCTCAACTTTCAGATTTTCAAAAATAATCCTCTGAAATAGGTCTTCAGTTCTTAAAGTGCGCTACAAGATAAAACTGAGATATTGTTGATAACAACTTGACAACCCTGAAAACTTTTGCAAAATAGCCAATCTGTTTATTGTTTTTACCCACCTTAAAACGATGTTTCCATTTTGTACTCTACACATTTTTTCATGAATCGTAAATAAACTGTTAACCGCTCATTCGAGAGAGGACTTTCCAACGCTGTATCACAATCTTTTATGACTATATAAATGGCTGACAAAAAATCCTTTGAAAAAAGCGTGGATAGTTTTTGACCAACTCAATACTGTTAGATGTGCAAGAAATTTTTAGTACTTATTTTAGCAAAACAAAAGAAAGTCCAAATTTGTTCAAAGGTAAAAAACAGCCTTAAAAACGCTAAATTCCAAGCGGGGTAATAAACCCGCTCTTAGATGTTTACAAATGAAAATCGCCTCGAATAGTTGGAATATAAAAAGATCTTTAAGGCAAACACAACTGCTACAGATGCCCCACAAACCAAAAAGCCGTCAAAAACTTGAAGGGAAGTGATCGTAAAGCCACTCAAAAGGCCTTGGATGACAACACCATCTTCATATAAATTTTCGTAATGCTTCTGAAGTCTAGCTTCTAAACAACCTTTGATGATTTGTGGTACCTTAACTAACGCAATTTAATCTAGCTTCTCCTCTTATTGCTTAAAATAAACTTGTATAGCTACTGCCTACATAAAAAATCTGTCTGTTCTTGTAAATAGCTATCTAAAACTAGAAATCTATAATTAATTAAGTCTTCTCCGCTATAACCCAGATTTAAAACAGGCTCTATATGCTTTCTGAGCTCCTAAATTGCCTCATTTTCCTAAGCTGATTTTGTACACAAAAAGCTCTTTAACTATTTTAAACTGTTTTTCAGACATTTTAAAATACTTAAGCTTTTGGAGTCACGGCAGTTTCTTTCCACAGGGTAAATAAAAAGTATTTACAGGGTATGACAAAAAAAACTAGAATAAAAAAATTGAAAGCAACGTAAAAAATATACCTCAGTCAACTTGCCTTGATCCCTAAGCTAATTTACTTTGAAGATTTTCACTTTTTTGATTTTTTACTGCTTTTCATAAGGTTTTTCACTCAAAAGAAACTTTGACCCTACCGGAGTATACCCCCCCCCTCCAATGAAATTTTTTTAAAGTGTTTCCAACACCCTATATCGACCTAAAATTGCCTCAGAAGCTCAAAAAAGACATTAATTTTGTGTTCTAGTCAATAAAAAATAAAGTTTTGGGACCACCAAAATAAAAAACCAAAACTTTAAAAATTACAAAAATTAGCTTTGGAGACCAATAAATCAGCCAAATGGCTGAGGTGTGTGTTCCACAGTTATTTGGGCAAGCTTTTTCATATTGTTAGGTTCTTGCCCATTCGATTTTGGACACCTTTGCTATTAAAAATATCTGTGGAATGGGTTTAGGACAAATTTATATATTACATTAATATATTGCCTTCAAAAATTAGTTAGTTTTTTGTTATACCCTGCAGAGCCAAAAAAATTAATGTGTGAGAAATATGGAAATTCGACGATTCCTATGTTTGCCCAGTGGATGAATGTTTTTCAGTGAAATAATACGGATATTTCTTTCTTTCTGTAATGTTTATTCTGTTTTTGTTCATCAAGACCTAAAAAATCTTAAAGGGTTAGTTTTGTATTCAAAGCGGTTTGAAACAACTCGGCTTCAAATTCTGTTTGAAGCTGTTTTGTGTAAGTTGCTAGCTCTTCTTTTTCTTTCTCTTCTTTGCTCCATGAAAAAAGGCCCAGAACATGTTACTACTTTCTTTAAAGTTGTTGTGCTTTTGTAATTTTATTTATTTTATGCATTTGGTGTTGAATAAAGTGATGTGGTTGTTAAATTGACTTAAAGAAAATAAGGCATTTACATTCTATAAGCGGCTAATTGTTAATGTTCTTCTATCTCAAAGTTTTTATTCCTTCTCAGTGTCGATTTTTTGCAGCTAGAATGACCGGCTAACGAAGCTTTGTCAAAAGCTTCCTTGACAATTGTAGCTATTGTCAAAACGAATATAGGCAGAATAAAACTTTAACGAAATTTACCTTTTTCCTCCAATGCAAAATATTGATTACAAGGGCCAGTAGGCACCTATCGGCGCCTATTCAGACACTTTTGCAAGAGACGATACCTAATTTCTGACAAAAAAAATCATGCTTAGCGTGCACGATTTGCTTACAGCCGGTTCTTAAATTTCAAAGTTAACTGTATACTTTTAAATTTTTCTCGAGACAAAAAGATTTAGTTTATTTAAATTTAGTTCGGTTTTCCTGATCCGAATCTCATGACTTCACAAAAATAGGCATATGCGCCTCTTGAAAGGCGTCTTTCATGACGCTCTTTTTTTAAACGAAAGCTAGCACCCTCAAAAACACGGTAAAGTTAGCAACAAAAAGATTCGGCTGGAATACACAGTGTGTATTTCGCCTTAAAATGCCCAAAATCATCTTAATCGTGCTCTTTTGATGTTTAAAGTTAAAAAAACAGGTTTTTAGGATATGGAAAGCACTTAAAACCTGTTTGTCAAAAAATATGTCAAAACATCAAAAAAAATATTTTGAATTAGCGTTTAAAACATTTATAAGGGAATACGGGATGTATTGGGAGGGAAGGCAATAAAAAGGCCACTTGTATGGCACAATGAAAAAAAAGTGGATAATTGAATTTTTTTTGGCTGCTCTACCATGTTTTTCAACTAGGCCGTGGCAAAAAAAGACTCTATATGCATTTTTATGATCAAGAGTCTTGCTCGGAATTATGTCTAAGGTAAGTGAGTGCACGCATCTCTAATTCTGGCATACCCTTGCCTAATGCTTCAGCCTAAACAATAACAAAAAAGTTAAACGCGGGGGAGGGGGGGGGCGGTCAAGGCCCCACGGTGGTGCGGTTTCGTCACTTGTGCACTTGGGGGCCCCTTTTTCGGTTAACTGTAAATATGGTTTAAACGTCTCCTAAGTAATTTTTATACGCCAGAAATGATAAAAAAAAGTTGTTTCCTAACAATTTCCGCACTAAAAAGTTAAGTTCCCAACAAAAAGTTAGTTACCAAAGATTGACCAACTGCCTTGGTCCCCAAGGTAATTAAACCAAAAAGGGTATCTATATATCTTAACAAAACCAAAAAAGATGAAATTTGAACATAGTTTTGTTAGCTGGGGCCTACCGCATAAAGAAACTCTGGTATGCATATTGTTTTCATGCATCCAGAGTTACTGGATGCATCCATTCATGCATTCAGAGTTACTTTCATGCATCCAGAGTTACTCCGAGTGATTAGCGTCTAAGGTATGTGGGTGTGCGCATCTCAACCCCAAGCAACCCCCTTCGGTGGCGCAGGGGCCTTGGTTGGCTAGAGATGCGCGCACTCACGTACCTTAGACATGATTCCGAGAGAAACTTTTTATCATACATTCATTAAAGACTCTTTTTGCCCAGCTCCAGTGACCAAACGTGGTAGGATACCTTAATATACGATATTTTACCTTGGGGACCAAGGCAGTTGGTCAATCTTTGGTAGCCAACTTTTTTTTGAGAACTTCACTTTTTAGTACGGAAATTGGTAGGAAACAACTTTTTTATCGTTTCTGGCGTATAAAAATTACTTAGGAGACGTTTAAACCATATTTACAGTTAACCAAAAAAGGCCCCCCCCCCTAAGTGCACAAGTACCTCGGTTTCGCCTTAATGGCTGTTTCAACACTCATTAATGACCGCTATTCACCAAATCATAAAAATTCGTTAATTTTAAGCAAGGTTTGGATACCCTTGATTTCGTAGATAGGTGGAAATTTTAATACATGCATTATATGTCAAATCAAATGCTCATGGCGAAATGACAAACAAAATGTTCCTAAGGCTTGAGCAGAAACATTTATCTACTAGTGCGGGGATTTTTTCAAGATCTGGTCGATAGGGTGAAACATGATACCTACTAAGGCTTAATTTTTTCGAATGAAAGTTTCTTTAATAATGTTGCTATTGTCATCGTCTGGCCCACTACAGTCAAACCTCGATATAGTGGCCCCTACAAGTTTGGGAGGAATTGGAATTCCAATATACTGGCCCCCAATATAGTGGCCCCTTCGATATAGTGGCCCCCTAGGCTGTTCCCGAGGGGGGCCATTATATCGAGGTTTGACTGTACTTGGGTCATACTATAAAAAAGATTTTTGAAGATTTTCTCGGCTTCAGTGAACAATTCAGTGCCATCAAAAGATTCATCACAAAAAACAGGAATTACAAAACGGGTGAGAATGAATATTCCCAATTTATTTCATTTTAGCTACTTTCAAGCAAGAGTCATTTTAGTCAAGGTTCATTGCCATTTTGAACCGAAAAAAAAAAGATTCCGACTAGAATTTTCAAAAAATGAAAATATTTAAAATCCCAAAATAGACATCTTTTTGAAAAGTTCAATCCCCATGCCTAGTTACGATCAAGTTTTTCAGCAAATTATAGAAATTATTTATTCTAGAGTTTATTCAATAAAAATTTCCTTTTTACATCATATTTATAATTTTTGTTATTGTTTATGGTTGCTCATGGTTTGAGGCATTCAATATACTTCTCTTGCTCTTGACCCTTCTCACACGGCGTGTCAAACACGTCGAAAGGCGAAATCGACATTGGCGTTATGTCATGCAGCATTTTAAATTTGACCTTATTTTTCTGCTGTATTTTCAACTGACATCCCAAAAAGTTCGTTCCCGCTTAAGGTTCGACACTTTTTTCATTCCAGATTTAAGAAAATTCTTTGGGTTTTTGTTAATTTTTTTCATCAATCCGGTCTAAAAAGTTGCAAGGGTTCCGATTTTGTCATATATTTTTCCAAATTACGCTATATAACGGAGATATGAAGTCCATTAGCTTACTAAAACATGTCCAAATTTACTAAAACTTGTTCGATCTCTGCATAAAGTGTTCATATGAAAAACGAAAGATACCAGCAGAAAGCTGGTGAAAATACTACAAAACTGTAGGACAGATTTTTTTTCCGGGAGAAATCACTGAGAACGAGCTATTTAAAGTTGTCGAGCTGACTCTGCCAACCGCCAATTCAAACTTCTATCTGTTCAAACTCTTTGAATTTCTGATAAAATTCGGTAGATTTTTTCACCAATCGATAGAGCGATTCCTGGGCAATCCATTGATTTAAAATAGCTCATATATGACACATATAAGCATGGGTTACAAATAAGAATACAAAGTTGAGAAAATATGAGAAAGTATCTAAAAATTTAATCGTGTTCAAATTTTTTGTCTTGACAAGAAAAATGTCGATTTCGCCTTTCGACGTGTTTGACACGCCGTGCTCAGTGTGCACATTGGCCACATAGACAAGCAGAATGATGGATCCGACCAGAAGGCATATTCAAGGATGGTGAACATGACTTCTTTTAAAGTGTATCCTTTTTCCCGTTCAATGACAAGTGGTGTAGTAGCAGCAGTAGCAACAGCCATTTAATATTGTTCAGTTTCTATAGCAAAAGTGCAAAGTTAACATACGAAAACAATATAAAAATATATATTAGCTCTGCTGACTCAGACTTTTATTTCACAGCTCCATAGGAATATAGCATACAGTCAAACCTCTTTAACCCGACACCTCCATAACCCGACATCTCTAGCCCGGTTGGTTAGCCAGCAAAGATTAAGGCAAAGTACACCCCTATAACCGACACCCAAGGCCGGTCCGCATAAAGAAAATTTCCCTCGATAACCCGACATCCCACTAATTTTTCACTGAAATTTTCGCAAAAAAATCAAAACAAATTAAATTTAAATTGGCGCCAAAAAATTTTCTCCAATTTTTATCCAAAAAGTATATCTGTCTTGTCATATTGATTTTTTGTCGGTTTCTTTCATTTTTAATTCATCCGATTATTCGTTTTTTTCAAATGAGTGCTGGTAAGCACAAGCTGTTTATATTATTGTTATTGCTGCTATTTGTCTGAATAAAGTGAAAACCTCGATAAGCTGACACCTCTGTCTTGGAATGAATGTCAAACCTCTTTAACCTAAAACCTTAATATTCCGACACCCTGAAGCCGATCCCTTGGGGTGTCGCGTTGGCGTGGTGACAAGTGGGCCTTAACATATGAGGACGCGTCAGCAGAGGGATCGTTTTTTGAAAATGGAAGATTTGAGAGCCGACATAAGAAGACGGAAATTCGAGTATCGACTTTAGAGCCACATATTTAGAAATCGAAACTTTGGTCCCCAAATTTAGATCTCGTCATATATGGATTGACATTTTCATGCCGACAGTTGCGGATGAAACATGTGAGGCCCGAAATTAAATACGCGAAATTTGTGGACAGAACACTGCTGGCCCGATATTTGTGGCGCGATATTTGAAGTCCGAAAAATGAGGTCGAAGTATTCACTGCTCGATATTTAATTCTTTGTATTTGAAACCCGACATTTGAGGCCCGACGTTTAAGGACGCGACATTTGAGGCCCGATTTTTCAGGATGCGACATCAGAGAACGCAACATGTATGGATGCGTCATTTGAGGATGTGATATTTAAGGCCCGACGTTCAAAGATGCCACATTTAACACGCCCGGCATTTGTGGACCGATGTTATCTAACTCAGAATTTCATGCTGAACACAATGGTGCGGCTCCTTACCGCTTCAATCATTGACGAAGTACGTAAAAAAGGCTCTGGAAGGCAACAAGTTGCGGATGGTAGAAATCCAGCTGGATAAGTGGTACTTCATGTAGGTTATACCATACACACACTCAAAATATACAAAAATGATCGCCAGGAGTTCATCTATATTATTTTTGCACATTTCGCTACAATTTTATGATAAAATATTTCTACTTTAGTGTATAAATAACGTGAGATTCTGCGTATTCTTATTGTTTGGGAGATTTAGCTCGGTATGATCTAAATATAATATTATAGCCTGTAAAAAAATTAGAGCAGGCAGTCTTTGGTACTACTCGAAAACTGAACATCTAGAGATCATTTTTGTATATTTTGAGTGTGTATAGTATAACCTCCATGACGTACCACTTATCCAGCTGGATTTCGACTATCCACAACTTGTTACCTTCCAGAGCCTTTTTTACCTACTTCATCAATGATTGAAGCGGTAAGGACCCGCACCATCGTGTACAGTGTAGGTGGCTCAGTGCTAAAGTGTTGGCGTACTGTGGGAGTTGGTGGTCGGTTCAATTCCGGTTGTATGCATTGTTTTTCCTTGACTTTTACTAAAATTCGCCATTTTAATTTTTGTTTGAATTTCACTGGTACCCGCCTTTCAAAATAATTCATTGGCGACGAGCATGCCCTTTTAATAACGAACCTGCCAGTGGCTGGCAGTCTCTTAGTCACACCTACTCCAGTGAAATTGAAGAAAGCCATGATTGATTCTCACTTAGAACAAACATATACAGTCGAACCTCGATAAGCCGACACCCCAAGGACCGAACTTAGGGTGTCGGCTTATCACAAATGCCGGGCGTGTTAAATGTGGCATTTTTGAATGTCGGGCCTTGAATGTCGCATCCTTAAATGTCGCGTTCTCTGCAGGGTTTGCAAAAAAGGCCTTTTTTTTGAGAATGCTAGTAGAAGACAAAATGTTAGCACTAGCATATTTAAAGTCTAGCTAGCCATCATAGTTTTACTAGCATTTTTAAAAGTCTAGTAAAAACAGATCATCGAACTAGCATTTAAAAAAGTTTCATTTTATAGTTAATTCTCCAATAGCATTTACGAAAGTTTGATTTTACAGTTAGTTCTCTACTAGCATTTACAAAAGTTTGATTTTCAGTCAGATTTCTAGTAGCATTTTCTAAAGTCTAGTAAAACAGAAGACTCAGCTAGCATTTTTGAAAGTTTGTTTTTGCTACAGATTTCTACTAGCATTTTCTAAAATCTAGTGAAAAACAGAAGAGCGTCGAGAGAAACCACAGACTTCTATCAAATGCTACCAGAGAAATAACCACAAACTCAAAATTTATTAGATTTTAGAAAATGCTAGTAGAAATCTGTAGCAAAAACAAACTTTCAAAAATGCTAGCTGAGTCTTCTGTTTTTACTAGACTTTAAATATCCTCAAATATCGCGTCCCCGAATTTCGGGCCTTAAATGTCGCGTCCTTAAAAAATCGGACCAGAAATGTCAATAAACGAAAAATAAGCCACTAATGTCTTGTCCTTAAAAGTCGGTCTTGAAAAATCGATCCCTGAAACGCTGAGTTTAAAAGATCACGTCCTTAAATTTCGATTCATAGTATTCGGGTTCCAAATGTCAAATCCGCGAATTTCGACTCTCAAAAGTCGATCTTCATATGTCGGACTGTAAATTTCGATCTGCAAATGTCGGTTCTCATTTGTCATTCCTCATATGATGCATACTTAATAGTCCGTCTTTTTTTATCGGGCCACAAATGTCAGTCCTCAATTCTCGGCTTTCGAAAAAGTCAATCCTTAAGAAATTTTCCTCAAATGTTAAGGCCCCCTTGTCACTACGCCGTCGCGTTAAAGAGGTTTGACTGTAGTAGCGAAAAATTGCATAAAAAATGAATATAAAAGGACGAGTAAGAAGAGACAGAAAAAGGGACCTAGCGAGAGGCGACTGTATAAAATTTATCTTTAAAAAAAATTCTAACACTATAAATATTTTACAAAAAATAGTTTGGATCATGCCTTTCTGTCAACATGTGTTTATTCATAAAAAAGTGAATAAAATTAACAACAAAACATTTTTCGCGCAGAATAAACAATTTTTAATATAATTGCTTTTTAATTCTCAGTGTTTACAACAAATAAAAAATTTTAATACAAAAAAAAATTATGGCAGCATTTTTTGTTTTATTTTATTGGGTTATATATTAAATCAACAAAAAGATCTAGAGCAGTTTTAAATAGAGCAATTTTTGGATTTCGAAACTATTTTTTCAAAAGAATATTATTGATTAAATTTACTTTTCTAATTGTGTGTTTTTATCAATGCCGTGTTAGATTTTAAGATTGCAGATTTTGTTTCGTAAAAGTTAAAAATGCACATAAAGTAATGATTCAGTTATTACCATTTTTTCGGTGCTACCTCGCTATGCGCAATTAATTAAAAATGCTTTTGCAAGGGAGAGGTATGTTTGTAAACCAGAAACATCATTTATTTTGTAGCTAAGCCAGAGCCGAAATTTACCCATGTTGATTTTTTTAATAACAAAAGTTTTTAAAATAGAAAAAATAACAAAAAGTTTTGCTGATTTTTTTAACATGTGTGTAAACCAGAATAAGAGAGTCGCTGTCAAATTTCAAATTCCCTTGGAGACAAAAAATTCAAATATTGATTTTTTTTAAATTTTAAAAATTTTGTCTCGAAGAAAATTTGAAATTCGACGATGACTTTTAAATAGTTAAATTTTTTGTATCGAAGAGTGAAGTATCAAAGAGCAGTTTCTTAAGTAAATCGGCCATTCTAAATACGAGTCCGGTGCCAGGATTTCAAGTTTGCTAGATTTCTCACGTATAACTGCTTTTAGAGACACCTTTTTGGCTCTTTTTTACTTGTGCTTTACAGTCCAGAACCCTTTTTATTAGACTTCCAAGGTGCCGCTTTTGATGCTGATTCTAAAATATGAGTGTTTTTCATGACTACAAGCCTCAGTGCAAAAATATCTATGCTTTCCGTAAAGAAGTAAATTTGAAAAAAAAACATTCTAATTTAATTCTTTCAAATTTTTACCCATCATAGTTTTTTAATATAGGCAAGCGAGATACCGTTAGAAAGCCCAGACAAAAGGCTTTCTTATAAGCATAAAAAAGGCGCTGAGCTAGATAAGTTTACTTCCAACCAGCCTGAAGAAAAAACTATCCATTTCCCAATAAGTCCTCGTGAAAATGGGAGCATTGCAGTCAGGGCGGTACAGTCGACGCTCTATTTAACATACACCATATTTAACATACGCTCGGTTTAACATACGGTTAGGCTCCGTCCCAGGCCATATGTTAAATCGAGCGTCGACTGTATCTTCAGCCGGCTGAGGCTCAATTCAGCCACCAGCCGGCTGAGGCTGACGGCTGAGTTAAAACTTTAGGCCTGGCTGACGGCTGAGGCTATGGAAAATTTTTGGAAGTCAGCAAGCTGAAAAAAGTTTTTGTACTAAAAGTTTTTGTACTTTTTGTAATAAGCCAGCTGAGGCTGATGGTTGAGGTAATATTTTTGACCTGGATGACGGCTGAGGCTGAAGTAATTTTTCCCAACATAGCTGGCTGAGGCTGATGGCTGAGGGAATCGTTAAGTATACCACCCTGATTGCAGTCATGTTGGGAATCCCAATTTTGTGATATTCGCGCTCAGCAGGTCCTGAAACACTCATGGGAACCTCTATTCCAGTCAGGAATTTCCGTGTTAAAATTTATTTTTTGGGGCTAGTCTTTAGGGGCGGCGGTAAATTGAACCTCGGTAAATTGAACCTGAGGTAAATTGAACCTGAGGTAAATTGAACCTCAAAATTTGTCTTGAAAGGATTTTTTATTCAAATGAGATTTAAACCAGTCCGGTTGCCAGATCACAGTGTTTCAAGGTAGGCAGCATATTCCACCGTTGTGAATTCCTCGTCCGGTAAATTTACCCGTGGTAAATCCGCGCACTAAATTTCTGAAGTCACAGTTTCGAATCCTGGTGCTAGTAAACATCATTTTTTCTGGAATAACAGTCCTAAACTAGCTTTTATAAGACCAGTAAGCCTCTGTCCTGTAAACTGTTTTGGTCCACTCAATCTATATCCGAGTACAGGTGGTGAATCAAGATGACCACCTGGATTTTTTTTTATATTATGTTTGCAAACTACTCTCTCTCTCTCTAATTATTTTTATCCTAAATTCTAGCGTTTCAATCGGTCGGCTTTTTGGATCGGTTGTTTTGAAAAAACCGGTTTTTTTAAACCCGGTTTTCGGTTATCCGACCGGTTAGACTAATCGGCCGAATGCGACCCTACTTAATTTTTTCAAAAATTAATTTTATTCAAACCACTTCTTAACATTCAAACATAAGGACAATCATCATCAAACAATTACCTGGGTAGCGCAACTAGAAAAATGCTTTTAGATATTAGGTCGAGCCCATACTATGGGTCGACCTAATATCCTTGTGGTTTTCCTATTCTTTCCTGGTGCTAACCTATCACCGAGATGGTTACTTTTATACACCGGAAAAATTAAAATAGTTCTGATAAAAATCGTCTCAAGACGATTTTTGAGGTTCAATTTACCGAGGTTCAATTTACCCCAGGTTCAATTTACTGAGGTTCAATTTGTATAAGTTAAATTTGTATAGGTTCAATTCTCCTAGAGCCAATCTTTAGTCCAGAATCAAACTTTCAAAATATTTTTTGTTTATTAATAGTTTCTGAGCACATGACATTTCAAAAAAGCACGGACTCTCCAATTTTTCGGAAATGTGTGTTTTTCAAATAGCGATGACTAAAAAGCTATCAATGAACCTAAAATTCGATTAAGCATTAAAGGGTAAAAAAACATCACTAGTGTTTTTAACGTCATTAATTTAAAAATATTTTCAGAACACGGCACTACTATGAGTGATTTTGATGATTTCAAAAAAAATGCCATAGCTAATAATCTTAAATCTGAAGATCTAGAAGCTAATAAAGGCTCACATAAAAAAGTCAACGAAGAAAAACATAAGCCAATACCTTCTGCACCACCGTATCCTGGAATTGACAAACAGGAAACTGGTGGAAATCAGCATAACAACAGGAAGCCGCAGACAAATTGGCAAACAAAAAACACTTTCCAAAATGACCAACAGCAGTCCTTCATTGCAATGGCTCCACCATCTGAACAATCCACTGAACGCAGATACACTTTGGCTGAAGTAATCTGTCGAGTGGTCGGATTCTTTGGGTTGATCTTCCTTGCCATCCTTTTTTTCTACATTGCCTTTTTATTGGATGAGAAAGATAAGACCATCAACAAACATATTGATTGTTTGAAAGGCACACGTCATTTTCCGTAACTTTTTTTTAATTTTATATTAGGAAGTCTTCGTCATAGTTTCAAAAGATATGATCCGCTTTTTTATACTCGACATTTAAAAATTCTACTTACGCCATTACTTACGCACATATAAATTTATAATAAGTAGACATGGGCCGTGTCAAGTGACTTTTGAAAAAAAACGGATATTTGGGCCATCAAAATCAAAACTTCCGATTTTTAGTTTTTTAAGGAGTTACGAAAACTCAACCTCTATATTCCTGTAACAAATTTTAATGGGCGATCACACTTAATGTTTTATCCAAACTTGTAAACGTCAAATGTACAAAAAGCTGAATCGTATGTTCGAAAATGAGACGAAAACTTCTGTCCCATCATTGTAAAATTTGTGAAAAATAAATTCTTCTGGCTGAAGTACACAATTGTGAAGTGCTCTAAAATTGCAAATTAACATGTTTTCATTACGTTTTAAGGTCTAAAACATTCATAAAAAATGTTTTTAGGGTGCGGAAAGACATTTTTGGGAATTTTTTTTTAAAAACCATATGCAAACCAGAGTTTCTTCACGCGGTAGGTCCCAGTTATCAAAACTATGTTCGAATCCCATCTCTTTAGGTCTTTAAAGCACTAAAATGTCGCTCAACCTTATCAAGGCAAGGCAAAAAGTGTATTTTTCGACAAAAAATTTTTGAAAAGTGTGCACCGCGCCCTAAAAACACGTTTTAAGCACGTTTCAGATGCTATAGCGTTGAAATAACACCATTTTGGGCCATTTTGGGACACTTCGCAATTGTGTTTACTTTAGCCATTCTTCTTGTATTTCTGTGAATTTAAGTATAAATAAAAGACCGTAAAACATGGTTTACCCTTCTAGTTTTGGCCCTCAGGGGTGCCCGTCTATTATAGAGAATACGGTATTAAAATTTCCCGTATGTGAAAAATGAAGGATGTTCTAAATTCAGCTTGAAACCAGAAGTATATGGGTTCTTATCTAAAAATACAGTTGCCCCTTTTATTCAACAGTACTCTCTATTTAACGTCCTTAAAATTTTGTATTTGGTCCGAGCCTAATTGTTTTTAGATTAAATCACATTCTAACTGGTGACAAATAAGTTCGTGGACAACATTCGGGCTAATTGTTTAAGACACAATTTATTTCGTAAAAATATTCCAACATATGGTTTTGTAGCTCTTTCCATCCTATTTCGAATGGTATATAAAGTTTCATAAGAATATTTTAGAAAAGCCATTATTTGGTTACAACATATGCGAGGTCATTTTAGGATGTTGATAGGCATTTTTATCACTTTAGCTGATCAAAATTTTAATTAAAAGTTCAAGGCCACAGCAAAATGAGAGCACCACGTTGTAGCGCAGTTCAAGAGCTACAAAAACCACTTTACAGAGTATTTTTTAAAAATATGGGTGTTGAGATATGGCTTTTTTGAAAAAAAACAATTTCTTGAAAAATGACCAAAATCAAATTTTCTCCAAATTTTTTAGATTTTAGTCATTTTCAAGAAATTGATTTTTTCGAAAAAGCCATATCTCAACACTCAGATTTTTAAAAACTTCTCTGTAAAGTGTGTTTCGTAGCTCTTGAACTGCGCTACAACGTGGTGCTCTCATTTTGCTGTGGCCTTGAACTTTTAATTAAAATTTTGATCAGCTAAAGGGATAAAAATGCCTATTAACATTCTAAAATGACCTCACATATGTTTGTAACCAAATAATGGCTTTTCTAAAATATTCTAATGAAACTTTATATACCATTCGAAAGAGGATGGAAAGAGCTACAAAACCATATGTTGGAATATTTTTACGAAACAAATTTTGTCTTAAACAATTAGCCCGAATGTTGTCCACGAACTTATTTGCCACCAGTTATTGAAAGTCCTCTAGATTTATTTAGGAACAAATGTCAAATCAAGAAATGACTGTAACATGCTTTTTGTGTTCTTCAGATTATAATTCGCCTAGTGATAGGCTTGGTTTGTGGTTATGGCGATTGATTGACTCAAAAGCTGTGAGCAAGACTTCAAAGTCTACTCTAAAAGACCACTGGAATGTTTCTTGTAACTTTTTTGGTACTAGAAACTTTAGTAGTAGTGTTAGTGGAGTCTTGGGCAGAGTTTTCGAGTTTTTTCCTTAGAGCTAGAGGCGTAGCCAGAAAAATCTGACAAAGGGGAGGCTAAAGCCCCCCCTCAGAGGTCGTTTCCCCTACACCGTTTTCGAGTTTTATAGTGTTTTCAATTAACAATTTTTTTCGAAAAATCTGACGGGGGCTATAGCCCCCTTAGCCCCCCCCCTCCCCTGGCTACGCCCATGCTCAGAGCTTTGTCCAGGACTTTTGTCACCTTTTTTGTCGCTTTCGAGTATGGGCTTTATTATAAAATATACGTTATATTTCAAAGACAGCTAAATTTTAAAACATACCCCTCACTCAAGTTTAAGAAACCCCTCAGTCAAGTCAGCTTGGGGGACCAAGGCAAATTTTTTTTATTAAAAAATACAAAAAAATATTCTGGTCCCCCAAGCTGATTTGACTGAGGGAGTGCTTTAAACATTAGTGTGGGTGTGTGTTTTAAAGACTGCGAGACTAAAGTTTTGCACTGATTTCTGCAATGATTTCGACCGCCTGTTCCACATCTTCAAGCGTAGTTTTTTGACTGCACACAGCAAAGCGGAGGAAAAATACACCATGTGAGCTAGACGGCACCATGTGGATCCTTCCGTCATCATTGATGGCTGTGTTAAGTTTCTCATTCGGTTCATTTTCTCCCTGAATCATAATTTTGTGCTAAAAATTAAAAAGACCAATATGTTCACTTTAAGTCTGAAGCAAACCAATCCTAAGTGCTGCGCACAAATAGTTCAAAATTGGATTGCTGTGAGATGAGCCTGGCAAAATGTTTAGCCTGATCTACTTGCTAAACCATTTTTTTCTTAAAGTTTATTGTTTTTTAATGCGCTCACTTTCCTGAGATGCTCCTGGATACTGGATACGCCCATTGAACGCAGAACAAACCAGATCTTAAGAGCTCTGAATCGCCTGCCTAGAGCTACTTGAAGGTGCTAAAAAATATTACAAAAATTTTGCTACAAACTATAAAAATTAAATAGTTTTTTGAAGTTTCGCTTTTTAGTGAATTTTTTTTATCTTTGGGTTTTAATTTTTAAATTCTGCGAGTGTTATTAGCTAAATTTTGGTCAACATCTGCCTTTTAGCTTGTGAACATGCAATAATTAGAAAACTTTGCTAAGACTGCGAAGTTTGAGCCTTATGTAAATGACTCACTCGGTAGTCAGAAGCAACAGCCTGATGCTCGTGTTTCAAATAAACAGGGTCTACATTGAAGTAATTGATAGCCTCGGCTGCGTCTTTAAACCTTTAATTGCGTTTAACTAAAAAAATTCAGGCTGAAATAAATGACAAACCACATTGGTGAACAGTCGAAATTTATCATCATAGCCTTGTGGACATTCAGATTAAAAGAGTCTACTAAATGTATATCCTCGGCTAGGTAGCGAAACTCGGGACACAACAGAAAACTTCCTTAAAATTATTTTGAAAGTAAAGTCATAAAGCCTTCAAGTACCCGCGTAAGCAGCATCCACATGCAACCAAATCTTTTCTCTTGTACATATACCTCCCAACTTTTTGATAGAATCTACTCCCACAAGTGTTTGTAGTGCGACCGTTACGATCATGATGAATGTGTCAGACCTTTGGCCTTGTCTTCCTAAGCAAATTTTTATTTCTAATTTTTAAAGACGCCAAATTTTTCTTTTTACTAACAAGAAAACTGATCGAACTATAAAATGTAAACTCCCAAATTTTCTCTTGGCATTTTTCTATGTTCTTCGATGCACTAAACATGAAAAACATCCCAATAGCCATCTTTCAAATTGATCACAAAAAAATTTTGTTTTTCGAATCTCTTGGTCCACCAAGCTGATTTTAGCTAGTGATTTCTAACATAAATCAGCTTGGGGGATCATGACATCCTAAAATAAAATTTGTGGTCAATCCCAGGGATGACTATTGAGATGTTTATGGTGTTTAGTGCATCGAAAAACACGAAAAATGGTCAGTGTGAACAAAGATTTGAAGGTTTACATTCTACAGTTTTATCGATTCCCTTATTAGTGAAAAGCATGCAATTAAACTTTTTTTTTTGAAAACTTCAACACCCAAAAACTATTCTTTTCGCTTTAAGGGACCAAGGTAATCAACAAGTAACGCACCTTTATGGCCTGCTCTAGCACTTCTGGTTCCACAGAATAATTGCCTAGTTCCTTGTCTTTGCTACTTTTTAACTTTCTCATTCTTACACCAGCCAACATCACCCCCTTGTCTATGGAAGAGTGTGCCTGATCAGAGCAATAGGCCACTAATTTTGTGAAGTAGCTGGGATCGTGGTTGTCGAACACTGTCACTTCATCTTTACTGCACTTTGTGGGTGATCTTGCTCTTCTGTGTTCTGGTTATTCTGGTTGTTGAGCAATGACAGGTGCTTTTGAACGGCATCCTTGCTGACATTTATTTTGTTGAGTGCTTTGTCCAGGGATGATTGAAGCCAGTTAGTGGATGTGCTGGTTTTTTCAGCTGCCTTAGCTAGCTTAATAAAAAAAAGTTGGTGTAGTTTTTTAGGCTAGTAGGTGGTTAATGCCTACAGATACAGCCCTGGCGCGGGCACTCAGAAGTGCAACTAGAGTAGCATCACTGGCTGTGCTTTGGATAATGCCAGCTCCAGGACCTGGGTCGGAGTTTAAAAAGATGTCAGGCAACCCAAATGCCTAAAATAAAATAAAAAAGTATTAAGTTATCAGTAGGAGGGGAAGGTCACAAGATGGACCGACGAATCCATTTAGGAATTCACAATTTTCGTGGAAAATATGCTGAACTTACCCTAGCCAACCAATCAGTCATTGCCATTTCTAATTCTGTCATAGACGGACTGGACTTCTACAATTTAAAACTTTTTTATATGGAAACTATCTTTTATAACTAACCCACGTAAATCCAATGCTAGCCAAACCACCACTCAAAATATCGCCCATGATTGCGGGATAACTACAAGCTGTGGGATAATAAGCAAAAAAATTAGGATGGTGCCAATTGGTATTGGAGCTTAACACAACTGGCTCTACATCCTTAAAAATTTGTTCCCATTTTTCCGGTTCTTGAGGTGCTTCTTTGGGCAACTGAAATTGTCTTTCTAGTAATTAACAAACAGTTTTTCTTACCAAATCCCAAATAAACCCAGGTTTAACATCTGGCAGGGCTTTCGAGTGCCTGGACGCTGATCCATAGAATCCCAGTAGTCAGCTACTAAATCAACCATCTGCTTACCGTTAGAGCCGAAAAGCTTCTGAGTCCATATGTCTAAAGATTTAATGGTGTTTAAATAGTAAAATATCAAGTGTTACAAAATAATTATAGTCTTTCTTTTACAAACTTATGTACAAAAAGTCAAAAACGATTAAGCTATTGCGGGTGGGTGGATTTGTTATAAGCAAGTAGCGCCCTAAACGTCATTTTTTATAATTTTATGTCAACATTTTATTTTTAAGCTCCAAAAGAGCAATAAGCACTGGATAAAATAGAATTTTCACCAAAATACCGTGAAATGTACTTATTTCGAACAAATGTACCTGTTTTCAAAGTTACCCAAATTGGCAGCATTTTTTTAACACGAGAATTCCCGACTGTAGCGTTTGACTAGCTGGGAGTTTTCAGACCTCCTGAGCACGATGATTGCAAAATCGAATTTCCTCGCTAGAGTACAATACCCATAACCATGGCAATTCTCACAGCGACTCCTTAAAAAATGCATGGGTTTTTCTTCAAGCTGTGAGCATGAATTCATTTAGCTTAACATTTTCTTTTATGCTCATAAGAAAGCCTTGTCTGGGCTTTCTGATAGTATATCGTTCGCATAAAAAATTATCTTGGGTAAAAGATTAAAAGAATCAAAAAAGGCCGTTTTGAAAAATTTACAATTTTCTGAAAGCATGGGAACTTTGTACTCTTCCCGTTTATCTGCTTGATCCCTGGTCAATACTTGTAGAGGAATTCAATAGCTACAAGATAGGCGGATTATGAGCACAAAAGTTAAACGAAAGTCACTCCAAAATTACAGGAGGAGAGTTTGGGTTAAAAATATGTTTCTAAACTTAATGAAATCAAACCAGAATCGTCCATCCATGACCAGGCTGCCAGGCCACTTTTTTCAATCCTCTCAAAAAGACGGAAAGCACAGTAACACTTGTGATCTAATAGTGGTATCTGACGCAGTTTTCATGCTTTATCACGTGATATTTTATTTTCTCAAAATGTCGTGAAAATTTTTAAAAAAATTACGAAACCAAACCATAACTACCTAAATTTTCGTCCAAAAGCCCCTTGTTTTCGGTATGATTTTAAGGTCAAAGTGTTTGGCTTGAATATTGTTACATTTGCTTGTTGTCTTGTGGGTCTTTGCCCTCGCTCTGTTGTATTTTTCACGCTGACCATTTTGGTATATTGTTAGGAAAAATATTTTCATCGAAAGTCGACAGGAATAAGCCCAACAGAGTACCACTGAAATTTCAATGTCAGGAAAGCAGCTGTTCTACCTCTTCTCCTGTAATTCCGGAGTGACTTTCGTTTAACTTTTGTGCTGAGAATCCGCCTATCTTGTAGCTCTTGAATTCCTCTACAAGTATTGACCAGGCATCAAGCAAATAAACGGTCAGAGTACAGAAAATTTCTCATGCTTTCAGTAAAATTGTAAATTTAAAAGACGGTCTTATTCGATTCTCTTAATTTCCTACCCATGATATTTTTTTTTGAATGTAAGCAAACAGTACATCTCAAGAAAGCCCAGACAAGGGCTTTTTTATGAGCATAAAAGAAAATGTTAAGCTAAATGAATTCATTGCTCACCAGCTTGAAGAAAAAACCATGCATTTTTTAAGGAGTCGCTGTGAGAATTGCCATGGTTATGGGTATTGTACTCTAGCGAGGAAGTTCGATTTTGCAATCATCGTGATCACGAGGTCTGAAATTCCCAGCTAGTCAACGTTACAGTCGCGAATTCTCGTGTTGAATATTCTTACAAACTAAATGAAAAATCAGAAAATATATATTGCAGAAAAGAAATATTGTGTAACTATTAAAAGGAAACTGAGATTGGCAATTATTCTTGGGCCTTTTTCCGCTGACAGCGCTTTCTCCAGAGGTCCATACTCACCAGCATAACTAAATTGGCTGGTATTTCTTTCTTTGTTGGTAAACGAAGACAAAGAAACAATCCTTTTGGTGAGTTGAGTGCAGCAGAATAGGTAGACCTGAGCAAAAAAATATCGTGTGTAAGAATAAGTAAAAGAATATTAAATGAGTATTTTTAGAGGATTTGGGATGCATGTGCACATAAAGGTGAAAATAATAATGTTCTGCAAAAACAGTGATTGTAGTCAGAAAAAATTACAGTTTGAAAATATGTAAAGTACTTAGGATAGTTCAAAACCATACCTGCAACGCTCTTAAACACAAGAAAAGAAAACCGAGTAAGCAAGGCGCAAAATAGGATAGCGCCAGCAATTCTCCAAAACGTTTTCGAGGTTCAAAGAGGTATGCCCACTCCAATAAGAGGTTGTACCCGCCAATTAAAAAAAATTTCTAATCATTGGACTTCTGTACGGATTTTTCAACTTGATTTCTAACAAAACAAGACCTAGATTTTTATTTAAAGAAACCATGGTTTTTTTCGCGCAGCGATTGTCCCGCGGTAATTCGAATATTTTCCTAATCATTGAACTTCTGTTTGGATTTTTCAGATTGGTTTCTGACAAACAAGGCTAGAATTTAATTTTAGGTATAGTTTTGTTAGAAACCAAGTTGAAAAATATTTACAGTTCAATTCTTCGGACAATTCTTTGAATTGGCGGGTACTACCTCTAATTAGCATGATCATGCCCCTTCAAAGGACCATGGCTTAAAACGCCGCAACATTTCAGAAAAAATGAATTGGAGGGAGACACTATTTTACTCTGAAAATGTTGGTTTGGATAATTTTTTATTTGCATTTGAAATTAACAGTTCATGTATTAGTCCAAAAAAATCCAATGATAGTTAATGTGCAGAGTCGTCTAACTCGTGCAATTTATCAATGTCAAGCAACGTTGGACTCGACTAGTAGATGATTCAAAGTTTTGATAAAATTTTAAATTCGAACAAAAAAGTTTGAAAAGAATTGCTAAATATTTTCGGGGAAAAAGGTGTCCCGCCAACTTAAAATTCGGAGAGGCCGCTGCGTTCAAAAACCCTGGTCTTTACCTTACAATAAGTACACTATTTTAAAAAAAAACCTGACTCGTGTTCTGATAGGATTAGAATCTGGTAAAGCTGTGGCTATATCAGATATTCTGTGGCCAGAAAAAATATAACTTATTTGTTTTTCGGTTTAACTCCTATTTTTTCTCTAAAACTTTTTTTTAGAACCAAATTGAAAGTGCTTTATAATCAGGGCTTCGAACTTTTTATTAAGATTTGTACCTTTTTCAGACTCATTTTTTAAATTTTACGTCAAAATATAATTTGATAAAATAACATTTTTTGCCAAAACACCCTGAAATGTAGTTATTTTGAGAAAATGTACTTATTATCGAAGTTATGAGATCGTAGCCCTGTTTATAATTAATTAATTTTTAATAATAATAACTAAAATAGAAAAAATAAAGCATGACTTTTATTTGAACGAAAATCATATTTTGTGCACGTTCAAAAAACTTTAATTTCTTATCTATTAGATTAGTGTGAAAATATCAATTGATTTCTTTCAAAAAAAATAATGATAAATAACAAATGTATATATATACAACCGAACAAATAGATAAGCAACAACTTGTGTGTGGTGCTCACCTTAACCTTAACAACTTCATTAATAGTTTTACTTTCACCGCAAAATATGTTTTGGCTTGTGCTTTTATTTTCGGCTTTAGCGTTTTTATTTGTATGCAATTTTCTATTTCTTAAAGCCAATTATGGAGCAAATGGAGATACCAAAAGGTTGTGTGGCATATACTCACAATCAGGCCGATATTTTTATCTAAAATACTTTTTGATAAAACTTTGATGGCATTGCGACAGAAGCGTCACAAAAAACAAATGGAGGCTGCTCAGGTAAGCAAACAAAATTTTATTATAGAAATTTTCATAGATTAATCATAGTTTCTTAAGTTACCGTATTACCTCTAATAGACGCCCCACGGCTCCCCCCCCCCTACTTTTTGACTAAGATTTCCGAGTTTAGGCAATCTTTACTTGACAATTTCACAATTTTTAGGAGATCGAAATATATAATCCGTATATCCCCGGGACGTCTATTTGAGTAAAACCCTAGTCAACTCAGATAAAGCGAAATATTAATTCAATCACTGAAAAATTCCGAAACATTGGACTCTAACAGTAGTTGAGACCTCTATGGATTCGGCATTTTGAATATGTTAAGAGGACGAAGCCGACAACTTGTCTAGTTTAGCATACCTAAAAAAATCTTAGAATCAGCACTAAACCACCCCTCTTTTCAGAAACTTGATTTTTTCTAGATAGTATTTTCAATGACTTTCGGGCGCTATTGTAAAATACGCCGCCAACTCACTTACGTTAGACATGATTCGAGAAATTCTCTTGATCATAAATGCATATAAATTTGATTTTTGCCACGGTCCAAGTTGAAAAACATGGTAAAACAGTCAAAAACTAGGTAGAGAGTGGTTCAAATAATTGCCTTTTTATTATTTCTTCCCATCCTTTACATTTCAAAGTTCCATAGAATTTGCTTTTGTAGTTTTTTATAGCAAAATAGTTGCTTTGAAATGGTTTTCGACTACTTCTAAAAAAGTGGAATTTTTTATGGATGCCTAAAGTATTCATTGGATGTCTAAACTTTCTATGGATGTCTAAAATATTTAAGGATGCCTAAACTTTTCAAGGATGCCTAAAGTGGTTAAGGATGCCTAAACTGCAATTGAGCCAAAAGATAACCCTCCTGTAATATACCAATCCCCCACCATTAATTTTTAGGAATTAGGTTAGCCCTTAGGCTTAAAGGAGGACAGACAATAAGGGGGGGGGTGGGATTTCGACTAGAAAATGGGTTTTTGCTACCTTAAATTAATTTATTTTTTATTTTCAACCTCTAATTTTTTTTACACCAATAGTTATTACCATGAATCCACCCGACAAAAAACACATGAAACCAAAGTTTCGAAAAAAAAATTTTTCGAAAAATTTGTCCTGGTCCAATTCAGGGACGTAAAGCTAAGTACCCAATGGGAGCCGCACCCCCGCACTCCGCACTCCCGCGCAAATCTTCACTCCCGCGGTGCGGCGCCAGCGTGTACACAATAAGGCGACACATTTTTGGAGCCGCACTCCCGCGCTCTTTCATTCTGAGTGAGGCGATTTTTTATTCGGAGTGTGGCGCATCATCGTTGTTTCATTTTCTTATGCTCTTTTCGGCGCTCAAATTATTTTTGAGTACAACTTTTCCGCTTGTGGATCCTAACTGAAACTTTTTAAGACTAAGGCTTAATTTTTGGAAAATGGGAAATTTTTCAAAGTAACACAGAAAACCACCCTATCTCACCTAAAATCATGTGCTGAACACAGTTTGTTAATACCAAAATAGTGATTTCACTAGCCACGACACCTATAATGGGGTAGATACTTATTCCGAGGGAGCATCTGCCTAAAAATCCCGAAAATATCAGTTTTTTATATGGGATTGCAAACCATGATTTTTTCAATTTTGGTGACTCAAACTATGAAACCTAGGATAGGTACCCATGGTTCAGGTGGATGGATATCAAGCTGGATGGCCTAAAAATGAAATTTTAGTCAATTTTTTTTTACGTTTTTCATGCTCCAAAACCTGTTTTCTGGACTAATTCAGGCATGCTGAAGATGGTTTGATAGTATTAAATGCTGTTTTGTAGGGTATTTTTTTAGTTTTGGGCAATAATTAATTTCGCTAAAATCAATTATTGCCTGAAACTCAAAAAATACTCGAGAAAACGGCATTTTACCTCTATCAAACCATCTTCAGCGTGCCCGAATCAGTCCAGAAAACAGGTTTTGGAACCCAAAAATGTGAAAAAAAATTTTGATCCAAGTGGACGACCACTTGGTTTTAATGGTCCAGACTCTAGAGAAGGTGCCAGGTGATTACCCTGCTCACCCTGAGTCTTACTGGTCTTTCACAGAATAGTTTATAATTGTTATTCAAGAAACAATAATGTCTGTTACCACCAGGATTTGAGCCTGCAACCTCAAAAAGCGATCCTGAGAATCCATGCACTAAACCAAGTGGTCGACCACTTGGATCAAAAAAAATTTTTACGTTTTCGGGTTACAAAACAATTTTTCTGCACTAATTCGATCATGCTGAAGATGGTTTGACAGTGGTAAAATCACGTTTTATCGAGAAATTTTTGATTTATCGCTAACGATTGATTTTGATAAATCAAGAATTAGCAATAACTTAAAAATTTCTCGATAAAACGTGATTTTACCACTGTCAAACCATCTTCAGCATGCTCGAATCAGTGCAGAAAAATTGTTTTGTAACCTGAAAACGTAAAAAAAAATTTGATCCAAGTGGTCGACCACTTGGTTTGCTACTACCTGGTCTAAATTGGGGAGAGGTTGCCGTCACCGAGGTTACTGGTTCGAGCCTCACTAAGTGTTAATTTTATTTTTTACTTCCATTTTTAGGCCATCCAGGTGGACAGCCACCTGACCATGAGGTACCTACCCACGAATTGGGGTTAGGGTGGGGATATCCAAGTGGACCACCCGAAAATTCAGGAGTCGATTAGACTTATTAACAATTTTTTATTCATACTTATTTTAGATTACGTATTTGTAGGCTGATTACTGAGGTCGCGGGACAGAAAAATTGACTTAAATCGACTTTTCATGTAAAAAATATTTCATGGAAAATTTTCCACTTTCCACGGAAAATTTACCTCGATTCATGGTCTTGGGTTTTTCTGGGGGTGGTTTCAGCAGTTGGGATGGTATGAGGTAATTCACGGATGGCCTAAAAAATCTGGGATGGTTTAGGATGGTTCAGACACAATCTAAAAAATTTCGAAAAAAACTTAAAAATCTGTTTGAAAAAAGTTTCATTTTGGGGAAATGTCTATACCCTAATTGGGACCACAGAGATTCGATGAAGACCACTGATAGTATAACTACTGAGGGTGTAACGCCTATGAGTATCAGTGAGAAGAATTTCGCCAGAACAAAACCATACAAAGCTTTTCTGCCTTTATCAAAAAAAATTTTTTTAGCAAATGTGCCTTTAGCAAAAAAACCCGCCCTGAAGCACAATTGTCAGCTCTATTACTGGATGTATCAAGAAATTTATACATTTAGAGCGGCTATAAGTTTTTTCTAGGATGAATTCCGAAATTCTATGAATGTCAATCAACTCAGAAAAAGAAATACATTTTTTGGCATATATCACGTGGGAAAAAATATCCGACTAAATTCTGAAAATGCAAAAAAATGCATTAAAAAATTGAGTGCGGCGGTGCGGATTTGCACCCGCACTCGAACTCCTCACTTTCTCACTCCCGCGCCGAGGAGGCAAAACCTCATTGGGTACAGTCGAGTGCCGCACTGCAGTGGTGCCGCTCTTAGAGCGGGAGTGCGTAGGTGCGGATCCAGTGTGTACTCAATGAGCTCTGCACCCTCAGATCTGCACCCTCACCCCCTCATTGTGTAAGCACCTTAACGGTACTTTTCGAATTGTGTCAGAACTTTCATTTTCATAAATGCTCTAGTGGACATTGTTATATACAAGTCTATACTTAAAATGACGCCAGAATGCTGTACTACATTTTGAGTATAACGTTGTATATGACTATGCTTGCGAAATGTGCGAAAAAAACCAAAATTCTAAAAAAACTCCAGGCTTTCGGGAAATTTTGGGAGCTTTTTGAGAAATTTTGTTTTTTTTCGCACATTTCGCAAGCACAGTCATATACAACGTTATACTCAAAATGTAGCCCAGCTTTCTGGCGTCATTTTGAGTATGGACTTGTATATAACAATGTCTACTAGAGCATTTATGAAAATGAAAGTTCTGACACAATTCTGAAAAGTACCGTTACGCCCTTGAATTTGACAAGGGCAATTTTTTTTTGAAATTTTTTTTTCGAACCTTCGATCTCATGTGTCTTTTGTCGGGCGGATTCATGGTAATAACAATTGGTATAAACAAATTTAGGGGTTAAAAATAAAAATTAAATTAACTTAATTTCGCAAAATCCCATTTTCTAGTCAAAATCCCCCCCTTATTGTCTGTCCTCCTTTAAGCTTAAGTTTCGGGCGTAGGCATTAGGCTCAGAGATAACACGTAATAATTTCAGCATTTTTCAAAAAAAATATGGTTTTTGGGGTATCTCAAAAATTCTTGTGTGTCGGGGGGGGGGGAGTATATTACAGTAGCTTTGGGGGGGGGGGGTGGTGATATTCCAGTAGCGTCGACTTTCGTTCTCTCAGAATATTACACCGAAAAGCGACAGCTTGATGAGCAGCAGTCAATTTGGCAGCGACGTTTGTCGTACAGTACACTCTTTGGAGCAAAAGCAACTTTTACCCTCAGGTTTTTATACTTAACTTTGAAACTGCTACTAAATATTTTAAAAATGTCAGGACAAGAATTCGCCGGTGATTGCGTCTATTTCAATGCATCTAACTCTAATGGCTGGTATGCTCGATAAAAATATGTTACTATAAGTTTTAATTTTTAAGGTACTTTACACTAGGTATCACATAAAATTTAAAATTAAATTTAAAAAATTCTGCTACCTAAACAGACATTTTTCAGGCTTGGCTCACCGTCCCAATGACATCATCAATCTGTTTTTTATAGTAAAAGTGCCTGGCCTGGGCACGTTCATCAACTCAGAACTGCCATACTGCTCGAATGTACCAAGCCAGCCTTCAACTACCCACTACCAAACCAAATCTGGTTTTTCAGCCCATTGCGTAGAGCCTATGAAAGAGTGGAGAATCCAATTTACTGGTCATTTGATCAGGCAAGACCAATGCCCTGAACCTAAAATAAACATAATCGGGAAAGACCAAGTAGATCTAAATGTATCTCAAGTAGAGGCCAGCTTTAACTTGGTCTGGAAAAGTCATTCAGAATACTTTGACTTTGATGTGGACATTTCTCCTGAAATTTTAGCTTACTCTCTAGCTCTGGAGCCTTGGAGTAGAGCTATGTTTAAAAAGTTAAAAGAGTCTCATCAATCTCATTACGAACAGTTTGGATTTATGACAGGAGAGTTTAAGCTTAGAGAGGAAGGCAAAGAAGCATTTGAAAGTGGACAAATTGAAATGGTTAGGTAGGTTTTGAGTGTTTTGAGTAGTATAGATATAGCGTTTGATACAAAACAGATTCGATACACCGATTTGTCTGTTTTTTGCCTCTGATACGTAAATGCTCCCCAAAAACGACAAACGTAATTAACATTTGGGCTTGAATTCAGAATCCCCCCCCCACGGGGAGTGATCAGGTGGAGGAGATAACTTCATATTCGTGTTTCTCGACCCGATTTCATGAGAAAACCGCTCGTTTTTTTGATTCTGAGAAAAAAAATTTCGAACCACAGGGGGTATCATGATTTTTTAGTCGAAATTTGAAAAATTTAAATTGGCGCCTTTTGAATGTGATGTTTGATTTGTCACTGCAACCAACATTTGTTTTTCATTGTCGTTATTAATGTAGGTTCTTACGGGTTATCCGCACCACCTGTTTTTCAAAAGGCAAAAAGATTACTGAATTGTAAATAAAAAGAAAAGGTGGTGCGGATAACCCGTAAGAACCTTAATGTATGTATTTATTGACAACCTGGTATCGCAATGTTAACATAAATAGTGCACAAATTAATATTTGAAAAATTGCTGAATGTGTTCGAAAAATGATCTAAAAAGAAAAGTTTCAAAAAAATACAATTCATTAAAAAAAATTGAAATCTTGATTTAATGTTTCTAATGCAACTTTTAATGTTGCTTACGTTTTGTTTGCTGCTCGGCTACTGGAGTTTCTCTGGCTTTAAATCATTGTTCAGCTTGTTTTCGTCGAGATCTAGCGGCCTGTCAATCAGCAGTTTGAGTGAGAGGCAGCTCTTTGTGTTCTCATATACAAATTGCAGGTTAGCCATCCAATAATGGTAAGAATTGCTGCGTTGAGTTAGAACAATACGTTTTGGTATGACACGCATCAGGCTAGTTTGAAAAAATAAATTTAAAAATTTCTTGTTTCTAGTTTTTTTTCGACCCGAGGGTCGTAATGTCGTTTAAAGTCAAAATTTTCGACTCGAAAGTCGACTAAAGTCGAATTTTTCGACTAGGTAGGTTGTCTCGAAAGTCCGAAATTTCCGACTTTCGACTGAATAAGTCGAAAACGAACGGCCCGCAAATTTTAGTTCAAAAATTTTATCAAATCGGTGCATCGAATATTTTTTTTGTATGGCATCGTTTCATAGTTGATTTGAGTAGGCAATGTCTTGTTTTTAGTATGAGAGACCACACTATCACTAGATTTAGAAGGTGGAATCAGCTTAGAAGGTAAGTGAAATTTTGAGAAAAGAGGAAAGGTATTTTAGTTAGTTTTGTAGGTATATAATGATGATCTACCATCTGGAAGACGGCACTTGCATTCACACTAGCCTGATATCTATGCCTGAAGTGGTGTTCAGTCATTTGCAGTTCGGATATGTCATCACACCGTTAGTTTAATTTATTAGTAGATAATAAAGCAGATGAACTAATTCGGTCAGGGTCCCTATTAGGTACCATATAACCTCTATTAATCCCTCACCCCTCGAGCAGGGTCGAAAAATAATCCCCCACCCTCTAATAATCCCCCCAATTTTCATGGCAGCTGCGAAGCTTTTCATTTATGGCTTTTTTGAAAAAAAAACTCATTTTTATCTTTTCACGAATGTAACCTTGATCCCTTAATATTCAACTTTTATCGATATTTTGATGGAGATTCAATATTCGTCATCAGAGAAGCAGCCTTTTTCTTCTTTATCGTACTAGCCATCTCGGCTTGGTTTTTTTCATGATCTTGTGAAAAATTTCCAGTCACTTTGCACCGATTAGCCGATGTGGTTTGAAGCACACTCTTGCTTTTCTGGCTCCTACAAGAATCACAGATGAGAAGGCGCTTTCCTGAGAAGACTCCACCTGCTTTAATCACCTGGCCATACTTGCAAGGCCGCCAGCGGCCCGCCGGGTAAAATTCGCTATTTTGGAGCGCCGACGGCCGGCGCTCCACCGGCGGAGTCGGCGCCGCTCATTTTCATAGACCTGATTTTCTTACATATTCATTACACTTTTTTAAAATTTTTTTTGATTTTTATTTGGAACAAAGACTGGTTAAACATGTGTTAAAAATATCAAGGTGTCTAAAATATAATGTTCCTATTACAAGAGAATTCTTTTTAAATAGAGCTTACTTTTTGGAAAAATTGGCACCTTCAAATCGCCGGCGGCGGCGCCGAAACTTAGAAAATGCCATTGGCGGCGGAGGCGGTGTCGCTCATTTTCGAAAACCCCGGCGGAGGCGGCGGCGCTTTTTATTTTTGGGGATCGTGCAAGTGTGCACCCGGCACGTATCAATGGTATTAATAAAAAAACCATTTCATGTTCTCCCTTACAGCATTTGCACCCTTAGGGTCAACTACTCGAGGCAGGAGTACACTATTTGGCCAAAGCCAAAAGTGAGTTTGTTGAGGTCTAAGTATATAATATGCCCTTTAAACGATAGGAACGGCAAAAACGTGGGAAGGTCAATTTTCGAAAAAAAATTCAACTGCCTTGGTCCTACCTGTGATTTTTTGGTATTTTACCCCGTTTTGGTCACTGGAGCTTTGAGAAAAGATCCTCTATACGCATTTTATGACCAAGTGTCTTGCTCGAAATCATGTCTAAAGTAATGCTGTGGCGTATTTCTAACTCTCAAGCCCCTGCGCCCCGGCTTGGGGGCTTGGAGTGGAGATGCGCACACCCACATACCTTAGACACAATTTACTCGAAAGTGACTCTGGATGTATAAAACAGTATGCGTATCAGAGCTTTTTGACGCGGTAGGCCCCAGCTAACAAAACCATGTTCAAATTCCATCTTTTTATGTTCGACAAAGATTTTTAAGTAAAAAAAATGACCAAAAATCACAGGGGGACCAAGGCAGTCGAATTAAAAAAAACGTCATCGAAATTAGCAATAAGCAATAAATCACAAAAACCTGTTCATTTTCTGCGATTGTTATGTCTCTATCAATATTAACGAAATATTCGAAGTGGCTTCGCGTGGAGTTGAGAGACTCTTAATCACTAGCAGAAGTGACGAGAAACAGTGGTCCGAGAGTTTTCGCACCACTAGGGTCTACGAAGTTGCTTTTCGGAAGCACAGTCGATTTCCGGAAATATGGGTCCATGGGGGATTAAGTCCCCCATGAGGGATTAAAAGAGGTTATGATGTGATTAATTTAGGTTACCCTTTCTTCTGGCAAGTGCTTCGATAAAAAGTCGATGTCCAAATTTAGAATTTTTTTATAGACAAAAATTATTTGAAATTCTAAATTTGAATAATTGTCGTTTTCAATGGAATGTTAGCTCTAAAATAACCATTTTTATTAATTGAATTTTTAACCATGAAAAAATCCACTTTAAAATATTGAAAAAGGTTGAAAAGATACGCGTGAACAGGGGAGTGTCAATAAAGAACAGAAGCAATAATTAAAAAAAGCTTGGCATGACGAAGAAATTACCGTATATTCTCTATTAGAAGGCCGGGCCTTCTATTTTTCAACCCTAAAAAAGTCGGAAAAAAAATATTTCGATTTTGAGATTTTCGGGTGCTCAACTAAAATTTTAAAAGTGGAATCAGGTGAGCTCGTGCTAACTAAGAAAACGCGAAAAACAGATTTGCGAATTTCTTTTTCTAGGCTGATATATAGGTCCTCAAGGGGCCTTCTATTAGAGAGGGGCCTTCTAATCGAGAATATACGGTACCTTTTGCTATAATTTTTTTATTATTTGCGTTAATTTTGCAGAGAAAAGCACAAACTAGCTGCTGACAGTATAAATCTTCATCTGGTTGACATTGGCGAAGACAAACACTTCCCAACACAGTTTTTCTACTCTTTCAGGTAATCGCGAACCTTTTTTTAAAGGGCTATCGCCATCGACCACAATAAAATTTTTTATCTAACTGGATAGTTTTTAGGGTCCTTTAAAAAATTAAATATAGGATTGATTTTAGTGGTTTTCAGTCGTAAATACTTTGAAAAATTGAAGACTGCCACCCGAAACATACTTACTATAATTTTTACATCGATCGCTTTTTTAAAAACGTTTTAATAATATTTGATGGTTTGAAGGTGCTCCCTCCGATTACTCTACCATTGGAAAATTTTGTTTTATTGTTGTTTACAGTTGTTGTTCGATAGGTTTTCTGATTTTTTGATTAAGCTTAACGTTTCAGTCAGTACATTACTTAATAATTACATCATAACACCTAAATTTGATAAGAATTTGTCTAGCGATATACTGAGAGAAAACGAAAAATCAAATCTGCGTTAGAAAGCTCATTTTCTCTCCTACAAAATGAGATATGATTTTTATAAGCATGATAATGTGATCAAGAGCTATACATCTTTTTACAAAACCCTATTTTAGCAATTTAAATTACCTTTTGTAAATATATGTTTGGCGGAGAAGTCGCTCTTCTATAAAAAAATCCACCACGATATAAAACTTCTCCATGCATTTCTGCTCCAGAAAGTGCTGATTTTACAGTCACGCATGGGCGTTTTAAATGTTAAAAAAGTAAAAAATATATAGATCCAATTTTTTTATTGGTTCATAAGATAGACTTAACTAAATCATATATGCTATATTAACTAAACTAGATTTCACAATTATAAATTTGTGAGTGCTCATATCATTTTGATGTTGCCGGTTGAGTACTTGCACTGTTTGCCATCTCCGTTCTGTTTGGCTGTGTATTGGCCAGCTTTTCCGATTCCTGCTCCATCATTGTAGCGTTGGCAAATATAGTTGACTTTGGAGTCCACTTGGATGTTGGTCAAGGTGGCAGTGTCTCCATTTTTAGTCATGACACCAACTAGAGCAAGACCAGGTCCTTTGGCTCGAATAGCGTCCATGACCACTTTACGAGTCATGGCTGGACAGGTGCCACAGGCTTGGTAGAACTTGGTGAAGTTTTCCACCTGGAAGTTTTTGATGTAGACAGTGCCTCCACCATTGTGTTGAAACACTTTGTCATGTGCTTTTCTAGCTCCTCCAGTGTTGACTGTGTAGTTATTGTTGCCAGAACCCAGGAAAGAGGCTGCATCCTCTCCCACATCCTCCCACCACACATTCTCCAAGTAGCAGGAGCCAAGACAGTGAATGCCATCAGCTGCAGGTGCTCCAATGATCACGTTCTTGAGACTGGCTCCAGCCTTGAGTTCGAAGATTGGCTTTTGTCCCTCTTTCTGACCTCCATCTCCCAAAGCAGATCCAGCAGTGTAGCGCACAAATTTACCATCCAAAGTGCCGGTGACAGAGATAGTACTGTCAGCCCTCTTGTTTCCTTTTGCAGTGGGCCAAGTAGGGAATTGGGCTGTAACAGCAGCTAGACATAACGCAATCAATGCAATTGGAGGCAATAGGCAAGTCATGCTAATGGAGAAGCACTTAATAATGATTTCCAAGACTTTTCTCGGCCCTTTTATAAGGATCAGGATCATCACCAAAACATTCTATGTTTAATTAGCTGGTATTCAAACTTCAAGTTTTCACCTGAATGTTTCTGAAGGAAAATTTGAGTTTTACTTCTCAAAGTCAAGAGCAGTTAAACAAATATGGAAATTCAAATGGATATGGATATTATCATGACTTTATTTATTTCCGTTGTTTTTCCACAAGAATTGCTTTTTGAAGTATGCGTATATGAACACTGTTAAATTTAAAAGTCTATCTGGAGAGTCCTGGACTCTTGCTACAACGTAAGTAAAATATGTAAGACCGGCACACACATTACAGACGTTGTTGAGGGGGTTTTTATTCATTACACACGAACAATGCATATCACACAGACATAGAGTACTATTGATATTTGGAGCTTCTTGGATGACTGGCTTCCTTGACCACGTGGCTGGAGATTTCGCTGATGCTGGAGACGACTGACTTAGGAGCTGACCCACTGAATGCTCGGGCGGAGATGAGAACGAGACTGGCGAACCAGCTGGCTTCCCTTCTTCTTGCGGACCGGAGACGACATCTATGTAGGTACGAACCAGTGTAGGTACGAACCTGGCCATTCGCGCTTAAGGTCCGCCGACCCCTCAACTGTCCCAGTGTGCGGCTCTTTGTCTTGAACCTAGAGGAATATGGATCTCATGAGAGCAGACACGCCTGAGATCTAAAAAGGATTTAGCCTCCCGACGGGGATACTCTGGATGGACCCGAAGGTGTCGTTGCAGTCATACCAAATATTTTGAAACTTACTCTGTACCCCTGAGAGTTTGAATGTGCCATTCATAGCCAACTGCTCTGGCGAACCAGCCTGGATGCTTCCCTTCTTATTCGATTCCTCAAGAACATTATGTATCGCCAAGAATGTGGAGGTGCTACTCGTACGAGTAAGGCTACGAGTACGAGAATGAGCACTTTTTTAGTGTGAAAAGCTTATTTTCAGGACAAATTTTTGGTTTTTTAGAAAAAAATTTATGAAATTTTATGTTTAATATAATGATATTCGAATCTCGAAATGTTTTCACTGTATTTTTCCTTTTTAGTTTCAATAAACAGAGTACCTCTTTATCGTAGCAAGATGTCCCGGCAAGCCGATGCTTTCTGTCTTATTGGAATCTAACTCACAAGCTGCGCTACTTTCAGGCGACTTTGACTGCTTCCCACCCATTAAGTCAATCAGATCCGGAGGAGGCTGAGATGCAAATGAAGAGGCGGACGAAATGTGCGAACTAAATGTGCTGCGTGCAAGTCGAGACTTCTCACCAGACACCCAAGATTTGATAGCTGGAAATGAAATAGGATGAAATGCTAAGAGATAAATAATGTATTCGCTATTTAGGCGAAATTAGGTGGAATATTAGTGAAAGCGTGTAAAGCGCTTGTTGGTAGTTTTCATGCTAAGATTTGGCGCGAATTTAAATGAGGTATTTCTGTGTTGTGAACGAAATTTTATGGGTGCAAGTTATGTTTTAAGTCAATCATAAATTGTGTTATACCCAAATAGTAACAAGTTGTTTAAAAAATCTTACGACACTAAATTTTCTATTTCCTTTTTCTTTATATATTTTGATCTTGTTTTTTCGATGACTTTAGATTGTTAGAAATGTGAGAAAGTATTGAATTACCGTATCCAATCTATTAACTCCTCTCTCCAAAACCCGTATTCTCTGCCCAAACTTCTTTTTCTCGATTTCACTAATTCCCTAGATTTTTCAAAGTTACACCATCGAATTAGGTATTTTGGGATAGTTGAGATTCACGGCTTTCATTTGTGAGGTCGTGTAAATTAAAAAAATCTAAAAAAATTTGAAACCACGAGTGAAAGGTTTCGGGCACAAAATACGGGTTATGTGGAAGGAGTTAATAGAGGGAATGCGTTAATTACAATTTACAAAAATTATGCTTTTAAGTATTTCATCAATAAATATCAAATCAATTGTCAACGATGATGGTTTTATAAGAAATATTTCTACATACTTTGTTTAGGGCTGGTGAACACTTTTACAACGTTCGGGTAATATTTATCTTTTGAACTTTAAAAATTCGGTTCTTATCCTTTATAGCCACTACCTTTAAAATTACTTTTTTACCATTTTTCTATAAAATTACTTTTTACTGCTCATTTTTGGTTCTGAAATCTTCTTTTCTGAAATCTTCTATTGTTGGTTTTAAATCAAACAAATGTTGTTAAATAAACTAATAATCAATCAAATAAATGTGACCAAATTTTAAAGGTAGTCGCTATAAAGGATAAGAACCAAAAATTCAATGATTCAGGTAGATGTAAAAGACTTTGTGAGCTTTAAAATGGGTTTGGATCAGGCATGCTATGTGCAAGAGAACCAATGCGAATTCCTGGTAAATGGACTAAAAGGATATGGTTTCGCAGAGGTCGAGTACCGAATCAATCCATATTGATATTGTTTTTAAAAGTTGTATTTGTTTTTATCTGTAGAGCACTGCTTTAGAGACCACTAGTGATGCTTTTAAGACCATATGAAGCAAAAAATAAATAAAAACTTGATATATTGAGCAATTACCGTTTTTTTAAACCACCATCTAAAAAATGGCCTCCTCAGGGACTTATATTTCAGCTCAGAAAACAATTTCGCAAATCTGTTTTTTTTGGCACTGATGCACCCCGGGGGCCCATTTTACTTTTTGCATTTTTTATCTTTTTGTTACATTTTTACATTTAAAAATAATAACAGTTTATTGACGTTCATCAACTATTTTTCGCATATATAATATTAACCAATATGATGCCGAAAATAATAGAATATGTCGTCTCCTTTGAATAGTTCTCTCCATAGAAATCCTTCAATATAGCTGACTAAATGACTTCTTGATGTTCCGTATTCCTTCTTATGTCGGTGCTTTAACGTTTGGTGAAGACTTTCGATTCTTTGTGTGTGAATTTCTGCATCGTCAGGATCAACAAAGTTTTTCGAATGATTTACAACTCCCAGTTACAAAACATGTGACAAAAAAGATCAAAAAATGCAAAAAGTAAAATGGGCCCCGGGTTGCATAAGTACCGGGTTTTTTAATTTTTCTTAGTTATTGCGAGTTTACCGGACTCCACGTTTCAGATTTTGGTTGAGCACTCAAAAATCTTTAAAATGACCCAAAATTTTTCCGACTTTTTTAATGATAAAAAAGAAACGGCCAAACGGGTATTTTATACAATTTTACAATATGAAAAATGTTAAAAACATTTGGTTTTTTTTTCAAACAAATACTTTTGAAAATTCAAGATTTGGCCCTTTTAACATTAGAAAAATGTTATGTTTTCTACACTATAGATTTTATTTCCCTCAGCTCTCACTCAAAGCAAACCTTAAATGGTAGGGAAGGGGGGGCGGACATACACCGTTTTCGCTTGAAACTTGAAGAGCATTTTTGAACATATTATTGATATTTAGGAGTCTTCGCAATTATATTTTTTGCAGAAAAGAATTACCTTGATTACTTCGAATCTTTGAAAAAATACATATATTGAGTTGCACTTTTGCCAAAAAAAAAGCATTTAGTCAGCCTAAATGCTGTTGTTATTATTCTAACACTTTTTGGTCTTTATTCTTTATTGCTGGTTTTCAACAACAAAAAGAGGAAACATATAGCCGGGCACATGTTGTTCTGTTGGTAGAATGAGTGCTGTGCCTGTCACACACTCTTCACTCCAACCAGCTGGTGTGTGCGTGCTAGAGCACTGGGCAATAGTGGGCTGCTGCTGGTTGCACACCAAAATAAATCCATCCTGCCTATGTTTCGCTTTGTTGATGTTTTCGGAGGTCCATTTCACAGCCCATTTTAGAGTAACTTATCGAATAATTTTTAAATCGAAAGCTTTAAAAAGTAGATAAGTTTTATATTCGATAAATACATAAGGCCGTTAAAAAAAGTAAAAAATGTGGCTTTTGTCGAAGGCTAAAAAACAGAAAATGAGACGACAGGAAAACAGAGATTTTCCACAACCAAGCGCAACTTCAAGCTCTTCGAAGTGTCTTCGATTCTGATAGTAGTTGATCGATTCTCCACTCTCGTCAGTGTGGTCTACTATTTTCAAGCCGTAGACTTGGGCTCTACGGAATTCTCGATGGTCAACACAACTCTACTTTTGCACACGAGCTCCTAGTTTTGCAATGCGCAATTGTGTATATATCATACAAAATCATGAAAAAAGTGCAGTACCGTATTTCCTGTGATAACGCTGCCGGCCACCTTTTTTAACGCCCAAATTCGTAAAATTTTAAGGTCGGTCGAGATTTATGAGTTCTTAACACGAATTTCTGCAGTTTAGCTTAAAGAGCGAGATCGGTAGAGCTTGTGGAAGTCGAGAAAACGGAATATCAGCTTTGAACAATATTCCTTATGGACTAGTGAGATGTAGGTCCTCAAAGTCGAGAGGGCTGCCTTATTAGAGGAAATATGGTAATGCATCAAGGGAGATAATGAAAGTGTTGCATTTAGTTAACAATGCTTCGAAGGCCTGCAAAAAGTGCAAGCAAGCTGTAAACAAAAAAGGGAGGGCGGCTATTTTATTGATCACTTCAAATGAATTAAATAAGTATATTTTGTCATTTTTGAAAGCACGGTACCTCATTTTTCAATTTTTAAAAAAAACTTTATATATACTTTGTACTTTTGGTCAAATACACTTTTATTCTCAACTTGATTAGGCAAATCTATCATAAGCTCCTCCAATAATCTATTTTTGTTTCCTTTCTTTGTTCTTCTTTGGACATTAGTTTTGTGAAGTAGTGCCAGGAGGGTGGTGATAAGACGCCATTTGCCTCTCTTTTTTTTTATCGGTCACGAGTGAAAAAAATATCTTTCTTATTTTTTGCAGCCTCAATGAGCCTTTTTGTTCTTTAACGTTGAAAGGAGGAAGAAATTGAAACCAAAAATTTGCCTTAACGCATTTATTTTTGCAGTTTTCTCAAGTCGCTGAGATCAAAGTTTGAATTTAAAGTTGAAAATTCGAAATAAAGAGGAGGCATGCCCGTTGCCGATGTGAACATTTTGATGAAATTGATGAATTAAAAAAAGAATTACTTAGAAAAATACATATATTGAGTTCTCTCTCGCGTATAAGTAATAAAAAAACACCTCTTTCGTCTAACTGCATCGGTGCCTCAATGTTGATCCGCGGCTGACTGTGAAAGTCGGTCGTTGGTTCAAATTCCATAGTTTTTTTTCTCGACTTGCAATAAACTGTATTGCTCTATTTCTCTTTTGAATTGCACTAGTACCCGCCCTTTAAGATATTTCCACCTCTATGCTCCTTTAAAAAAAGACTTTTTCGTTTGCCGTTTATGATATTGCATAAGCATTTTATAATATAAGCTTACAGTAGATATATGATATATGTCCTCATTTTTGAATTGGCGCCTTTAAAATAAGCCATTGTTTGAATTGCAAAAAACGCGTTCAATATTTCAAATTGCCTCTTCTGGCTTGCTATACCAGATTAGAGCAATACATAGCCAGGTTGTCTTGAAAATGTTGAAGATTGGAAAGTCCCAAATCAGGATAAATCAGGATAAATCAGGATTCGCTTTTCTGAGCTGAAACTTTGGACTTAGAGGCAGTTCGTCATAGCGGATCAGAAAATACAAGTGAAAAAAATTTTAAGTGTCGTTTAAAAAAAATTTCAAATTGATTTCGATTTTTTCGAAAAATTTTTGCCTTCTCGAGGCAAAAAGTGGGTTTTAGGTGGGTCAACATGGCTTTCGGCGAACTAAAAGGGAAAACCATTCAGATCTTAGCTATCGATTGGTATATAATGTCTATAATAGTGGAACGCAGGAAAACCCGGTAGCAGACCCTCAACGAGCTCTGACAGGGCTAAAAATGACCAAAATTTCAGGCCTTGAATAATTTTTTTTTCAAAGTGGCTGAAAAAAGCCAATTATTCAAAGTTTTGAAAAAATCAACTTTCTTATGGAGGTTTTCCATGAGGAATCGAATGGTGTTTTCAGAATTTTGAAAAGACAACAAAAATACTTTTTTCCTAAAAAATTGAAAATTTGGCTAAAAAATTTGAATTCAAATTTTTTTCCCGCCAAGACCCAAATTTTTATAGTGCCGATATAGATCAATGGTTAGCGTTGTTTTGGGCCTAACTTCTGGTGCTGAAAAATTTCAAGAACAATCGTTTTTGAATTTTTCACTTTTGGCTATTTAAAATTTCAAATTACCGCCAAAATCTTCATTCCTTTCTTCTGTTTTCGGAGAGGTGGCAGTTTTTGTATTTTCTCTCTAGAATCTAGAAATATAATTTTCTTCACGGTTCTTGAGCTATTCATTGTTTTTCCCTCTATTTTCCCTCTGAGTCAGTCAGGATGCCTGCTAAAAACAGCAATATTTTTCTTAACACACAAAAAAATGGCCAAAATTCAATCGATAATTCTATTACTTCAATCCAAAACTATATGAAAACACATTTTTACACTTGAAAGATAATCCCCTGTGGCCTATTGTAAAGGATTTATTTTCTATTGTCAAGGAATTGAACTCTAAAAAGTTAAATCCCTATTTGGATCCAATTTCCCAAAGACTACATCCCACTCTACCTCTCTTGAAAATATTGAGCATAGTCGATCTATTATTATTGCTGGACTACCAGAAGTATTGGCGGATTCCTTGTCTGATAAAAGCTCAACTGATCATCAAACTGTCTCGGATATTATCGAAATTTTGAATATTGAATGCCGACCTCAATCAGTGTATCGAATTGGCAAACCTGACACTACAAAGTCACGGCTTCTCAAAGTTGTCCTGCCTACATCAACCCACAAATCACACTTGCTAAATAAGGTAAGACAGCTGAAAAAAATACCTAGATTCAGGAACTTATTCATCCGATCATCATTGAACGATGCCAGCCGACAACACCAATTTGAGCAACGACAGCAATGTCGAAAACTCAATGCCAATAAACAGACTGTTCGTATTATCAAGGGCAAAATTACACCAATCAAAAGCAAAGACACGGATAAAATTCTCATACCAATAAACCGCCTCTTGATCATCCCCTCTTCCACACCAACAACATCTTCCGCGTCCCCCCTGGGCGAAATTACAAGATCCCATGGCAATTTGAATCTTCTAAACCCCGACTACTCAACAACATGGATGAATTTCCCTTTCTGCCAAATGACTGTTTTCGAAAAGGACGTGGCAAAGATGAAAGTTGACCGAGGTTGAGGATCACCATTTTAGCTATTCTAGGCCTGATGACTTACCATACATTGTTAATTGTGGATAGACTCATCATGGAATGCCACTTTTTCTTCTTCTTCTGGATGAAGAAAAATTCTTTATATCACTTACTGATCAATAATTATATTCTTGATTTCCATGGATTCAGTCGCGTACTTGATACGTAAACAATAAATAAATAAATAAAAATGGGCCGACATTTCCGAAAATGACCGAAATGGTCCAAATGGGCCAAAAAGTTTTAAATTAGCTTGAATACCTAAAAAGGGTGACATTGCCTGAAAAAGGCAAGAATGGGCCAGAATACCCGAAAATGCCCAAAATGGGCCAAATGCCTGAAAAGGGCAATAATGCGCAATATGGGCCGAAATAAGCCAGAAAGGCCAGATTGCCTGAAATTGGCCGTTATGCCCAAAATGGGTCGAAATGCCCGAAATGGGTCGCAATGCCCCAAATAGGCCGAAATGCCCGAAATGTGTCAAAATGGCCTGAATGGTCAAAAAATCTCGAAAAGGGCCGAAAAGCCATGAATGGGCAAAAATGGCCAGAATGGGCAAAAATGCCCGTAAAGGCCAAAAGGCCCGAAATGGACCGAAATTCCCAGAATGGGCCAAAAGGCATGAAAAAGGGACAAAATGATCGAAAAGAGACAAAACGCAAGAAAAGCCGGAATGCCCGAAAACGGTCAGAATAGGCTCAAAAGGGTCGAATGCTCTAAATGGGTCAAAATACCTGAAATGGGTCGAAGTCCTCGAAACGGGCCGAAATGCCTGAAATGTCTTAAAAAATGGGGAAAATGGCCGAAATGGGCTGAAAAGCCCCAAAAGAGAACAAACGACCAAAAAATTACAAAATACTTGATATATGGCACGTGCAAAGAGTGAACTTATTAAAAAATTTGAGCTTTGGAACAAAGCTCTCTAGATGCAGTCCAACGCGCGTTAGCGCGTTCTGTTTAGAAAAATTAAAAATATTGAAACTGAATTAGTCAATATTCTCATTTTTTTTCTCACTTTTCTCCCCTCTCACTGCGTCCTGGCCATGAGTTTCTAGTCGCCTATTGAAAAGGTCAGGACATTATATATATATATTATATATCAGGGCTGGCCTACAGCTAGTGATATTGGATTATTGTTATTGAAATTATGAGTTTAACTAAAATAAAATCATTTTTAGTTTTTTTCTAAAGTTTTGTTTAAGTTTAAAAATTTTCAGAAATAATTTTACCCAAAAAATGATAACTAGAATCGCTTAGATTCAGCGTTAATGAACTATATTGCTCAGCACCAGTGTTGTGCTTGAGAATTGAGTGAGAATTTGAACAGTATACCATAACTTTTTTTAAATGAGGAAATGTTAGTTTTTGATATTCATGATCTTTATCCCATTTTTAATTTGAGTCTGTAATCTGCATTTAGATTTTAAGTTTTATTTGCAAAAATTTGAGATTTTCACAACTCTCACTAAGAAGTTACCTCAGTGAGCTCACTGAGAACTTTTCAGTGAGAGTGGTAAAAATCTCAAATTTTTGCAAATAAAACTTAAAATCTAATTGCAGATTACAGACTCAAAATTAAAAATGGGATAAAGATCATAAATATCAAAAACTAACATTTCCTCATTTAAAAAAAGTTATGGTATACTGTTCAAATTCTCACTCAATTCTCAGGCACAACACTGCTCAGCACTATTAGTTTTAACCCTATGTCCTTGTTATCGTCAGCCACTACTTCCAATACTCCTGCCAGTAATTTTCTTCAACAATCATCTTTTTCAAGCAGAAATCCGCCTGACCCTCATCACTCATCAAATCCAGCTTTATTCCTTGACCACGAAGATTCCGAAAAAGAGGCTGATCACTTGGAAGATAGCCTTCGTCTAGGCATTTGTGCTGAGCCGGACAAAGAAGCGCTGATAGTGGACAAAAAGCAAAAGGCTAAAAAGAGATTCCAGTTCACTAGCACAAGAAAAGACAAGAACAAAGATTGTTTTGTTGAGCTGAAAGAAGACTTTTCAACCAAAGACCCACCTTCATTGCCTTTGGTTTCCAGAACCAATTGCAGTTTTGAACGGGAGCAAGTCGAAAGCAGTAGTAAATATCCCTATTTATCATCAGTCTATTACGACGCACTAGAAGAGCCTGGTTCAGTTGGAGAGCTTGCAGTGCACCATCCATTGGTTGGTTTTTGTCGTTTTATTGAAAATCTAAATGCAGTCAAACCTCGTTATGGTGCTGCAATGGGCGACCGAAAAAAAATCGCACTATAACGGACTTTTACAGACTTTTGACCAAGTCCATTGAACTCAAGATCGCACTATATCGAGTTTCGCACAATATCGAGGTTGCGAGCAGAGATTGACTTACTTAAATACGCCAATTTATGATTTTTACACAAAAGATCCCAAAATACTCATTAAATACATTTTCATGTTTATCTATAAGAATTAAAAAAACTCTTGAGCTGACTATGATTTGCTCTGATATGCTATCCTAGGTTTCGACATTCCATTAAAAGTAAATGGTCATTGGAGCAGTTTTTGGATTTCTTCTTTTTGTTGCCTGTATTCTCGGAATTCAAAAAGAGACAATGTTACCACAATTAGAGATGTCCAAACCCAATATTGTGGTCCACAATTAGGTGTCGAAACGTGTATGCTAAACACTATTTTAAATACATTAATAAATCAGGTGTAGTCATAACACCATGCAGATTATTAAAGAAAGGTAAGTTAAGCGACCAATTATCGGTACTTGTTTAGTTGGGGCCCCCAAAAAGGTCAATTTTTCATTTTTCACTTTCATTTTTGATACAAAATTGATACAAAACTTTTAATGCAACATCAACAACTGAAGTAAAGATAAATATTGAGTGCAATTAAGTATTAGGGGTCGAATTGAAAAAAAACAAAAACACTATGGATCGGCCACAACACTCCTATCCTTACATAGCAAAGAGTTTTCGCCGAAAAAGAAGACGAAAAAGAAATTATGTGGTAAGTGACATTATGTTTCAGAAATTGTTGAATAATATGTTTGCACTTCCTCTATATCTCTACTTGAGTTGTTGATGCTACATTAAAAGTAAATTTTGCTTCAAAATATCATATTAGGTAGAATCAACCTTTTGGAGGACGGCCCCAATTAAACAACTACCCAATTATCCTCTTGTCTTTTGGGTAAGACCAGAGGATATTTAGAAATGCGTCGTCTTAATACATCTTCGTTCCATTTAGCAAAAAGGGACGAAATTGATCTTTTTTAGGTGTTCTTTGTTTGATTTTTTGACCCATCTTATCTTTTGTTTTCAATCAATTAATAGTTTTTCTTTGCTAAAATTTCTCTAATTATTTAAAGTTAAACAGCTCAATACGGAAATAAGATTTTTCAGTAAATATGATATAGGCAAGTCGAGCAATTGGGGTAATAACGAAGTTTTTTGCCGTAGACCATATTTATTTAACCAAACACCCTCCCCTAAAACCCCATTCAGGTCGATTTTAAGATTATGGGGTACTCAACGAAAAAATGGAATTCATAGAGTTCGCGGTAGTCGGAAAACTCAAATAAGTTATGTAAAATTTTGCTTGGGTTGAGATATAAATCCTTTTTTGTCGTAAAAGGAAGTCATTTTTTAAACGTCACTAAGATTGTATCCAAAACTGAGGAAAAATTGTGTCTAACATAATTTACCCTATCTAAACTAATTGTCGAAAATCAAAGCACATACTTTAGCCACAAATAAAAAATAGGGAGAAAAACTCGTGGTTGAAAAATTGAAAAATCAAAGAAACAAGCTTTAAGTAAACAAAAATATGTTGACAGTTGACTGCAAAGCTCACAAAACTCAGGCCCTTTTCGCACAAATAGATGTGTTTTCATCAACAAGAAAACCTTAAATTTCAACTAGCGTAATCTCTGTTTTATTTAAAAACTAAAAATGTATTTCATTAATTTGTTTTACTTTGCATGTTAGTAATTTAGGCCAAGGTATTTATCATTAGAACTCTAAAATATGGTTTGGTTGGCCTGTCCGATTTTCTTACATTTTACAAACGTTCACGCAATTCAATTTCATTCGCACATATTGTAACGACTTTTTGACATACAGATTTTTTGAAATCCACTACAAAAGAGCAGCATATTTTTTAATAGATGAAACGTCTGTAAAATTGGTGAAAAACGTCTTCAAAATTAGACCTGATATCAAGCAGTCTTCAAGCTCCTATCTTGAAACTCAAAATTAAAATTTCACAACAAATATATAAGTCATAAGTTAGCAGTTAATGAAGTCACATTTCTATACGTGGTGTTTCAAAACTTTCCCATGCTTTTTAAAGCACCTGCTTGTGCACTAAATCTATTTCAAAAAAAAATACTATTTTTTTCGTGGCGGTGATCTCCTCTTCAAAACAGTGTAATAGCTTTGAGTTTGGAAAATTCAGAAAATTACCAAAGAACAAGATCAACCAAAAATCTTAATTTTTTGACGAAGTTTGATTCAATAGCACGGTTCTCATCTCAAAATTTTGAAAAAAAGACATTTGGATGAAAAAGGACATTTTGACCATTATTAAAGAAAAAGGGTCATTTTATCCAGTGCTTATTGCTATTTTAGAGCGAAAAAAAGGTTTTGACTAAAAACTTCAAAAATAAAAAAGATTTTGGGTCCCAAAAAAAGGACAAATATTTTTAAAAAGAACGAATGAGCACCCTGTTTAATAGTCATTTTTTGTAAGTGCTATATTTCAGGCAGGTGTTTATGGAAAAAATCTACGACCATATTCTTATAGCTCTTGAAGACCGCTACAGGATAAATTTAACATATTATTTGGTTGATTATACGTGTTTAACACGTGAAATACCGGTTGTTACATTGATTTATTTCGGTGCAGAATTTAACGCTGAGCACGCCTGTGTCATTAGTTTTTCAAAATTCGCACTAAGAATATGAGAAACGGCCTATTTTTGAAACCTTGTTTTTCGCGTTTTTAAGCTATCGTTAATTTTCATTTTTTCATGATTTCTATAAATTTTTGTATTATTTTTTTATAGCGTCGGAAAGCCCAGAATTAGACTTTCCAACGTATATCACACTGCCAAAAAGAATTCGGCAATATTGTACTACCAGCAAAAGAATGATTTTCGCCACTTTTTGTAAAGTAAAAGTAAAAATTTTTTGCGATTCCGAAAATCCTGACGGCTCTACTATAGCGCAAAAGAAAGAGCAATTCAAATGGAACATTTGAAAAAAAAATAAAGTTAAACATGGCAGAAAACAGGCTCTCTCAGGGTTTAACAAGACTTCCAAAAAAGTTCAAAAACGATTTTCACGTAAAACTTAAATTTCGCTAGAGAAGCCTAGATTTTTGACATCGGATTCGTGTTTAGCATGGTCAATTTGCTTATGAAACTGCCCTCAAAGCTTACAACTTGCTGTGAAATTTCGAATTCCGCTCAAGACAAAAAAAAATTAAACTTCAAAAAATACGAGACTTTTTTATATATATATATTCGACCAGGGGGGGGGGGGGCTATAGCCTGCCAGCACCCTCCTCTTGAGACAAAGTTTAGACCCAAGTCAGACCTTGATATCATGATAACATTGCCGATTCCCAAAAGGTTCATTTGTTTGACCTGAATCTCCCTATCTGCGAAATTTCCTTTTTTTCGTTAAAATTTATTCAATACCTTATGCAATTTTTCTGCTTTTTTCAGAAAAGATAAATAAATCCAGACAAAAAAATTTTCGCTTTGCAGCCGACAGTCTCAGAAGATTTATTTTACCTCTAATAATCTTCTATGTATCTCTCTTCGCGTATACTTTTAGCGCGTATGCATAATCGATTTCTCATTTTCTATGGTTGCTCTAGCGGCTCTCTTTCCTCGCTGCATCTAAATTTGTCTGTCATCCCAAATTTCTCTTGTCACACTCTTTCAAAATATACTTTTTCTCTACCTTCAAAAAAGAACCCAACTTTTATTTAGCCTGACTGTCTATGTATTAGTGGTATAGTTAACTCTCTTATCGATGATACTTGTTCTATTCAGAGCCAGCAAGGGGTCGAGCAGCAGCAGCAGCCCAAAACAAACAGCCCAGCTAGTAGTCCTGCTGCTTTGAATAGCACCAGCAGCGCAACGAAGCAAACGTGTGTTGCAGCAGCTGGTAGTGTGGCAGGAGGTGTCCCAGGAGAACCCACCGCACATTCCACCCCCAACAAACCAACCCTTTCATCAGCTGCAATGGTGAGGCGATTGACCGGTGCTGCCAGAAAAAGACACCAGGCGCAACATGTGTCAGCTGCAAATCAACACCAATCAACTTCCTCCTCCTCAACCACTGGCCGTTCTTCTTTGCAGGCTACAGGGGAAGCCCTTCACCTGGTCAACAGCAACACCAATCCTAGAAACTCTCGACACCAACCAGTACAAGCCAGGCACAACCAGGTAATCCTAATTTTCGCTTTTCAAACTTAAAAAAAATAAAGTTAAGCCATATCTAAGGGGCATATCCGGGCGGGGGACTAGCAGTTCTTTCCTTTCTCGAAACGAAATTTCTATGCGTTCTTGTCGATTTTCTCACAGTTTTCTGCTCAGTTTTTAAAAAAGTAGTATAAGATCATCAATATTAGATTAAATTGAAAGTAAAAATTAAAATGAAACAAAAAACGAAACTAAAAATTTTCAAGTACTTGACTCGATACTAGAAAATTAAAACTTTTTGAATATCACTCGAAATTACTCGAAATTTATCTTGTCATTCATAATATTTTAGATGCAAAACAACTGAAAAACATAACGATCTAAATTTTCTTCTGCTCGCTTTTATTTACATAACGGGCATGCATTTTTAAGTCTTTTGAGCTAAATTTTCGGTAATATTATGTACTCCAGACACAATTTAATTAATTTTTGGCAAGACAATAAGATCAAAGTGAAATAGTATTTAAGTTTCCTGGTAAGACCAATTTAGTTCATATTTTTATTGTGATTTTAACCCTAATATTCTCTCAGCTCAAAATTTTTGGCCATTTGATTTGAAGTACAAAAATTTGTATTTAGCGCAATAAACCATCGAAGCCATCTGCAATTATAATTTTTTTACTTTTGTACATGATGTTCAATCAGTTTTTACCAAACTATTTTATATTTTCGACATTTGCACAAAAATATTATTTACTTCTTGTGCTCATTTTGATTGATACTATTTTTGTTTTGTAAACATGGCTGATGTTTCCTATTATCAATATTTACTTTATACCGTTTTTCACCTTTCTCGAAAATATATCATGGCATTGACTCGTGGCGCCCACAATTTTTTTAAACACTTTTAAAAATTCAATAAATTTTTTCTTTTGATATAACAAAGCAGTGAAAATATACTGAAAAATATGCGAGTTTTCTCGCAGGTTCATAAACATTTTTGGAGTATTTCAGATCACAAAATTACTTTTAAGTAATTTCGTGACTTTTTTTGCAGAATTTTTTCTATATTTTTCATTCTGTTTAATTTATCTTGTGTTTCCAACTTACTCACTCATTTATATCTTTTTTTAAATAAGTTAGACAGTTTGAGAATGCTGTGCGTGCAGCATGCAGCTTTTTCTTTGCTTCTATTGTTAGCAGTTCAAGGACAATATATATCTAATAAAGGACGTTTTGACTCAACCTTCACGCACAGAATAGGCACAGCAGAGTACCACTACCAGATGCACTTGTCGCTGTCCACTCTCATCTAGTTTTGTTATAATTTACATTCAACTAAAGCAGAAAGACTGCCATAATTTCAGTCAACTCAACAGTATTTTCCTATTAAAAGTCTAAACCCAAATTGTCACTTCGGTTCTTGTCAAATCTAATTCTCAATTCTTCAAACTTTACAAGACTGGATTCAATAATATTGTTTTTTAAATACGTTTGGTTATTTCATGAATTTCGTAGTTTTAATCTACAATTTTTAGTCAGTGTATTAATGAGAAAGTCAGAAATTGGCTAAAATTCGGTATAATAAATCCTGAAACGTAAAAATTTAAAATTTTGGGTTTTCGTCATGACATCCGATGTGGCCTCTAGGGCCACATCGGATGTCAAGACTATTTTATGTCAAATTTTAAAATTCTCGCTGATTTTTTTCGCCGTTCATCCATTTTCAAAATTCGGCATCATTTTAATGAGTCTTACAGATGTTAAAACGAGAAAATGCAAACTTTTTGTTTGACAGGACTCAAGGCCTTTTATGTGTAGGTTTTGCCCTGGTATTTGAAAATTTCGACTTTTCTGACCGCAGCAAAAAAAAACCGCAAAAGCTGTAAATTTTTCAAAATTTTTTAGCTGATTTTGGATTTTTTCATTCGAGAAACTGCATGAAAAACTTTTTGAATACTGAAATTTGAAAATAAGCAAACTTATTGATTAGCTCAAAATATAAAATTGTAGTTTTAATATTTCGATTTTTTCCAAAAGTCTGTAGTCTATTGAAGAAAAAGGTGAAGCAATGAGACAAGATAGCAGTGTTTTCTCTAATCCCATTAAAAATACACAGAAGAGGATCTCTTAATTTGGAAGAAGACCAGCTGTTGCTTTTGTATTTCTATTCTGTTTGACTAAATTTAGTTAATTCGCACATCTGCTGCTACTTTTGAAGGAAGTCAAGGAAAAAAGTTGCTGTTCTTAAAATTCTTCTAAAAATTCTCTAGATTCTTGCTATTTTGCTTGTTTTGTGCAAGCGATGTCTGTCGCTAAGGACAATTCAGTGATTTTGAAGTCTTTGTATCTGTCAGAAGAGTTTGATCAATGTTGTCCAGGCTCTAGTCTCGATGATAATAATTATTCCTATTCCACGTTGTGGGATCTTCAATTGAGAAATGCTGAGACAAGTTCTAAACTGTCGCTGGAAGATCGCCGTCGCCTGTTCCTGTTCAAATTACTAAAATACAAGGATAAATTAGTAAACAGCGTAGACAAGGGTCAAGACCAGTACAGGGTGAGTGATCTTGGTATACAATGGCACTTTCTATACTCCGGCAAACCGTTTGTTTCAAACCGTTTGCCGGAGCCTTTAAACGGTTTGTAGCAAACCCTTCAAACCGTTTGCTGCAAACAGTTTGTAGCAAACCTTTTAAACCGTTTGATCAAACCAAGAGTTTGCAGCAAACTATCCAAACCGTTTGCTACAAACCATTTTTCTCGAGAAAAAGGTTTGTTTTAAGACAGCCACAAACCCTTCAAACCTACCACCTCTCATACTTGGATTTTTCGAAAAGTGACCCAAAATCAACTCTCGACTGATTTTTTCTGCTCAACAAGATAAGAGAAACATTTCTAAACACTTTCTGATTGAAAAAATAAAGATTTTGTCAAAAATGTTCGCTTCCTACCCCTCAGATATAGATGGTCTTTTTCGGGTAGTTTTGACCAAATTTAACCCTTTTTAAGTCAAATAAACGCAAAAGTGGCAGATTTTGGACAGATTTTCACTTTCTGGGGCCTACCGCATATATAAACTCTAGTATGCATATGTTTTTATGCCACAAACACACCAGGTATACAAAACTCTTTATTTTCAACACCGTACGACACGTACAACAAATCAAAATCACGACAAATCGAGAATTTCTGACTCATATTCATCAACCAATTTCTGCAGTCCTATGCGATGCTTCAACTTCATCTTGTCCAAACCGAGACGATCCAGCTTTTCCATAATGTCGTCGACATTTTTGGCGATCGTATGCTTGTAATCCACGGAAGGCTTCTCCATTTTCGCTTTCATCATGTCCAACACGGCAAGAATCTCCGAATCGCCCTGGCCTTGCTTGCGTCGCTTCGCTCCCTTGAACTGGTCTCTCTAAAAGGGTTGAAACTGTTTGGTATAGAATTCCAACACTGGAAAAATAAGGTAATAAGACCTTGTCACTGCTCTCCTCTGCTTCGGCGGTACTCTGACTCAAATTGCTGTATCTCTGCTCTTTTGTCGGCTTGTCGCGAAGAAATCCCATCGACTCGAAATGCACCCACTTTATTGGCGTCTCCTTCTCATCCGCACCAGAACCTGACAGTTTCTTCGAGTTGTTTTTGATCTGAAACAGCGAACTATTTAATCACGGAACAAGTTGTTATTTATAATCTGACCCTATTGTGGTAGACGACCAACGAATTCCAGAAATCCTTAAGATTCTTTGCGGTGTAGTTCGTCAGCTCTTTTTCGTTATATTGTTTAGCGAGCTCCAGCCATTTGCCAGCATCCTTCAGGTAGCCACGATCTGCAGGATTCCAGATAGACGGGCGCTGCTTGACCAGGTCGATGAGTTTCGACTTTTGTTTCTCGTCCAGTGGCTCGATCTTTACTTTCGGTGACTCAGCAACAATCTTATAATCCATTGCACTCGAAAGCAACTGAAACAGAATGAAAATACAGTCGAGTCCCGCTAACCCGGCACCCCAAAAAGTTCGTTCCCGCCTTGGGTCCGACACTTTTTTAACCCAATTTTCGAAGTATTTTTTCAATTGTGTTTTTACAGTCTGAAGAAAAGGAAATACTAGGAGCGCACAAATGATTAGATTTCCGACAGCAGCTAGTATACAGAAAAATTCTTTATTCCCGCTCATGTACAAGGTAATTCAAAAACATTTCTCTAACATGTTTTCCTGCTTCAGTCGTATTTCTTGGAGTCATTCTAGGTGACATTCCCCTGACAGCGGCTTGAACTGCATCATCAACTGGCTCGCGGAGAGGTCCCAGATAGTTGTGAAGAAGAACAGCAGCATGGATTAGACGGGTAGCTTGCTCGGTAGATACATCAATGGGACCAAGAAAGATTCGAAACCTCTGCACGAGCTGACCAAAGGCACTTTCCACCACGTGACGAGCTCTAAAATACTCCAAAATAACAGCTGAAAGTAAATATAAAGGCATACGCTGAAAGAACGGTGTTGTAGAGAAGCCGATTAGCGCTTGTTGTTGATTTTTCTGTAAACGGGGTCATCATGTAGTCTCGTAGTCCAAACCCTCCATCAGCCAGCACTACATAAGGCATTGGTCCAATCACTCCAAGTGGTACAGCAGCAGGTACACCAGCTTCTGCACTCTCCAGAAATCTTCTAATTTGCGAACTTGTGTAAAGACCGGAATCTGAAACGTGCAGCTTTAATAAATTAAGTGAAATGGAAAATAGTTTAGAATACCTGACTGACGTCCAGAGGCACCGATATCGACAGCCAGGAAACGACAGTGAGCATCACACAAAGCCAGCAGCACTTGGGAATGAAAACCTTTGAAGCACCAGAAAAGATCACCGCTCTCATCCGGACGCGTCCTTGCAACATGCTTGCCATCAATTGCACCGATCACATGCGGAAATCCGTAGCGTTCATTGAAATCCCTTGCATTGCTTAACCAATCTTCCTAAAGGTCAGTGAAGATAAGAAAAGATTTATGGCTGATAAGTTGTAGCTGACTTACTGTTGTCGGAATGGGCAAATACATGGGATCCAGTACATCGATAAGAAATTTCGCGACTTCTTCGCAAATTTCCAGGGCTGTCTGCACACCAATTGCAAATTCATGCTGTAGCGCTACGTAAGAAATTCCATGTGCCATGTGCCTAAAACGAAATAGGATAACTATGCAGATAAGGGACTTACAATAATTACCTGAGAAAGATTGCTAAACGGTATCTTGGAAGAATTGGCCTGATATGAGTCGATGGGTGCTTCAGCTTGTCCTCCACCATCTGCAACAGTCTATCGAAACGACGAGGCGAAAAACGGCAAAAGGAGCGCAGATCCTCTGAGTCTTCGGAGCGATAATAGCGGTCGAACATCTCCATCCCATACTTGAGAGCAAACTTTGAGGCATGTGGCGGACGAATGTAGTAGCGACGCATTTGCTTCTTTTGCTTCCTTCTTTGCTTGATAATCAGATATAGCGCAAGTAGGCCTAGATCGATCGCATCCATAGCCATCTAGATAGAGCACTACAATTTACAGAACGATGGAGCGGTACAGACAAAGATTGAAACGGCAAAAATAAATGCAAGACTAACAAAACCCCTTTGATCAAACGGTCTGAAGCAAACGTTGAAACGGTTTGCTTCAAACGCTTTAAGCGGTTTGAACAAACCGTTTGAACGCTTTGAACAAACCGTTTGCTACAAACCACAGTTTGCAGCAAACTCGTCAAACCGTTTGCTGCAAACGGTTTGAAACAAACGGTTTGCCGGAGTATAGAAAGTGCCAATGAACTTGTACTTATTTTTCCTTTTTGTTTGTTTATTAGTTTTTCAATATGCTTTTAAAACACCTATTTTCTATAATGAGTGCCCGTGCTTTAATAAGCACTTACCCCTAACTTTGAGGACCTATATCTCAGCTCATAGAAAATATTTGATATTTTCATTTATTGTCTTTTCTTAGTTCTAAGACTTCTTCCGACTGCACTTTTTTGATTTTATTTGAGCGCAAATAAGAATTCTTTTCAGATTTTCGGGATATAAAGAGGACGCACAAAGCGCTTTTCAGACAAAATGTAAGGACTTGGTTTGGCTGAAGTTTCAGTTTTTGAGGAGTCAATATACCAACTGTTCCCAAGAACGGGTTTCACTGTATTTTTTTCTAATAAGACACTTGAAGTTTTATCATACACTTTGAAAATAATTCTCGAGTGATAAACGGAGAAAAAACTTCGAAAAAATGTGTGTTTAACCGCTTTCAGCTCGAATTTCAAAACGGTTCGATCTTTTTTCTTCAATAACCCACTTTGAAGGGCTTATAGTAGAAAGAAAGAGACCTTTATTTTTAGAGGAGCTTCCATGGAAATAGATACGGTAAGTACTCTAGAGTATTGTTTAAGGCAAAAAAAATTCTGTTTTGTAGTTTAATTTAAAATTCGTATTGCAACCAACAATAATAATAAGATTATTCTTTTTTTATAAAATCACCTTAATTGTAAATTTGATTAAAAAATATAAGGTCTTTGTGCATAAATTATTGCTCAAAAATCTAGAATTTTATTTAAATTAAGCTATTTTTCACCCTGAACTTTCAAAAAAATGACTGACTTATCTTCTTTCTGCACTCAAAAAAGTGAATAAAAAAGCGGCCTTGATAATGTGAGTGAGACGGCTGTTCGCAGTCACACACAGCCTTGTAGTCTTTAATTTATTGATTGCCGTGGCTGGTGTTTGTGAGAGAAAAGGGGGGTGCACACACAGTGTGGCACCCCTACAAAGGGGTAGAGAACAAGTAGAAGTAGTTGTTGTAAAAGTAGTAGATAGCAGAAAACCAAACCACCCTTAAAAGTGAGTTCGAAAAACACAGCTTTTTTCTTGCGACATGTAAAAAACTTTAAGTTATTTTCTTGCTAAATGAAAAATGTGAGGTTTTTTGAACATTCTTTGTATATTTATTTAATATTTTGTTGCAGATGTATTTGATCACCACACTGCTGCCCAACGGCCAATCCGACCCACAAGCCCTTATCAACCGGATTCTTCCAAAGGAATTGATTTTACGGTTGGTTTGTTCTTCAAGCTACAGTCTTAAAAAGGGCAGCAGCTTTAAGGTGCATACCGCTACAGTGCATATTAGGCGGACAAATAATATTAGGCGTACATTAGGCGGGCAAAAAACGAAATTCAGGCACCACACGTGAATTTTCTCCATGTGATCCGACGAATTTTTTTGTCTGATTTCAAGTAACTGTGAATACAGTCGACCTCAATATCACACCAACCCTCGGGACTGGCCCCAAGTGGCTTTATATCGAGGGTGGCGTTGTATTGAGGGTTCACTTTGATTGAATTTTAGTCAAAGCCGACCGAATTGCTCTACTTTTTGGGAGGCACTATATCGAGGGTGTCGTCGAGTGTAGTGTTTAAACTTCTCATAAGTAATTTTAAACTTTTCACGCCAAACTTACCTCTTTTTCACCTTATTGGTTCACTTTATTACTCAATTGGGCAACATATAATAACAAAATATTAGTAAAAAAAATGTAATTTTTTTGTTTGACCATGTTGAGAACAAATTTTGCATGTTACCCTTTAAAGGGAACGGACAACTTGCGTTACTATAAATTTCTTTGATGCATGGCGCAGTAGATAATCGTTAGTGTTCGCTGGCCCAAAATAGTTCGCAGGTTCGACTTCACGTGCGTGCACTCTAGTTATTTTGGCTGTTTTTTTTACCAATTTTTCAGGGGTAATGTGGGTCGCTGATCTCGAACCTGGCGTCAAAAAGTGGAATGACTTCTCAAACTTGATTAAACATACCAAAAAAACTGGAGCACCCACAAGAGGGGTCCAACCGCGAACTATTTTAGGCCAGCAATCACTAACGATTCTCCACTGCGCCATGCATCAAAGAAAACTGTTGTTACACAAATTGCCCGTGTGCTTTAACAAAAACAAGTAAAATCCGTAAAAGGATTATTTAGCAGCTCACTTTAAAAAAATTAACCACAATTGTTTGAAGGGTATTCTCTTATCTGGACATAGTATCTTTGTGCAGATGTGCTCAAGTATGTCGAAGTTGGAACAAACTGGCGATGGATGGCAGTAATTGGCAGTCCGTCGACTTGTTCGACTTCCAAAAAGATGTGAAGGTGAGAAGAAACACATGTTAACAAAATGCCTTTTCAAACAACTCAATTTTTTTAAGACAGCTGTAGTAGAAAGTTTGGCTCGGAGATGTGGGGGTTTTCTGAAAACTTTAAGTTTGCGAGGCTGTGAGAGTGTGCAGGACTCCGCCATGCGCTCCTTTGCTGCTAAATGTCCCAATATCGAGAGGTTGTCTTTGAACAAGTGCAAGTTGATTACAGATGCGTAAGCAGCTTTAAGATTTAAACCTTCAAATAAAAATAAGATTTAGCACCTGCGAATTTATTGGAAGATATTGTCACAGACTCAAAGAGTTAGATCTAGAAAATTGCACAGCCATCACAGGTGATTGATACATAACAACTAAACTCAAAAAGTCATTAATATTTTTAGACTTAACTATGAAGTTTATTAGGTAATTTTTTACCTTACAGCGTATAAACTCTGAAGTCTATTTTCGCCACAAACTTTTTGAATTTGCGCTTTAGTGCGAGATTTTTTTAAGAGAATGTTTAGATAGAAAAATGCACACACTTAAACCGTGATTGAGGCAAAATGGGCATTTGAAAAATAGATATTGAAATTAACATCTCTTTCGTTTTTTTCCAAAGGTTCATTTTGTATCTTAAACGGTCAAAGTGGTCGAATGGTTAATTACACAGGTGCATCGAACTCAAAGTGTATCCCAACAATAGGTATCAAAGGTAGTACGCTAGGATAAACCATTCCACACACTTTTTTTATTTTTGAGGCAAACAAGACATCTAAAAAGACGCTTTTTCGATTAGACTGAAAATCTTGAAAATGGCATAAATGAAACTTTAGTAGCTAATAACTTCTTTGATTGAATAAAAAGACCTCGCAAAAACGCATGAATTAAATAAGTTACGGCAAAAAAATCTCAGATCTGACTCCCACAAATTATTTTATATTCGAATATTTGTTGCAGTGAAGGGTGTAAACGGCTGGAAGAACTCAACATAAGTTGGTGTGAGAACATAACAGACCGAGGCATAGCCTACATTTGCAGAGGATCCCCCAACCTACACACTTTGATTTGCAAAGGCTGTGAGGGGGTAGATATTTTATTTAAAAATTAGTTAATTATTCTATAGAAAGCAAGTCACATGACGTAATTATCAAAAGTTTTTTTAGCTGTCCCCTAGCTGTTTTGCTCAAGTGAATAATGATCTAAAACAACTGCGCAAACTTAGCCTTCTTTCTTGTTCAGTGAGCACTTATTGTTTACGAAAACAGCTGAAATTGTCCAAATCCATTTTTAGAACGTAACCGATGAGACAGTGGAGCAACTAGCTAATGGTTGTAACCAACTGGAGTTCCTGTGTCTATCCAACTGCAAGGAGATCACGGACCAAGCACTTAATGCAATTGCTCAGGGCTGTCCTAATATCAAGTAAACTTTGAATTGATGAAAAAATACAAAATTTTGCCGTTGCAGAGATCTGGAGCTAGCTTCCTGCACCAATCTCACAGACACCGGATTCATTACCCTATCCAAAAACTGTCATGAACTTGAGAGAATGGACCTAGAAGATTGCTCACTAATTACTGATGCTGCTTTGCTTAATCTGAACAATGGTTGTCCTAATTTGTCTAGGTAATATAGCCAAAACTTTAAGGCGGAAATTAGGGTTTAGACGGACTTTTGAATTAAATTGCTCAGATAGTATAAACAGGTCCCAGGAGAATGGAATGCTCGTAAACCGGGTTTGCTAGCAAGTCTTTAGTAGGGTAGCACCAGGAGAACAAGGGGGAGCGGCGGTTGGAGGTTGTCTGGTTTTAGTTCCTCAAATACACCTGGTTTTTGTAGAAAAATTACTTGGACTCTATAAGCTAGACATCCTTCTTACTCTAGTGAGTATGCAAATGAAAAAAATTGCAGTCTGGCTCTTTCACACTGTGAGAATCTGACAGACACTGGTCTAGCAGAATTGTGTGCTACACATAAGGACTGCTTGGCTGTACTGGAGCTGGACAATTGCCCTAATATCACAGATGCTGCACTAGACTCAATGAAGACACTAAAGCATCTAGAGAGGGTTGACTTGTTTGACTGCCAGATGATCACCAAGGATGCTATTAAAAAATTCAAGGCAAGTTTTTGAAAATTTTTCAAAATATAAATTTACTTTTCAAAGTTGTCCTAATCTCAATCTGCATTTTTAGCAATTTCGCCCAGAAGTTGATGTACATGCCTACTTTGCTCCTGCAACGCCTCCAGTGGTGCCACAACCCAGAGAAATGGCATTTGTAGATGTTGCGCAATACTTTAACAGTAGGGCGACGCAACAAAAACCGACTGGTCAATGTTTATTGAAACACCCTTTTTAAGTGAATCTTCTAAAAAACCAAAAATCGAAACAGACCATATATTTTCTAATGCGCCACCGTCATCCTTCCATCTGTAAGTTTTTTCGAAAACATATTTCACAGCCTAAAAGAGCATGCCAATGCTTTCAATATTTCAATGCGCAAGTTACTCCTCCAAATTTTGACTAATGATTCGGGCCAAAATTGGACAGCGAAATCGGTAAAGTTTGTGGCCATTAAAAAAAGCAAAAAACAGCGGTTTAAAATATTTTCTTTGAGCTAAGATAAGGCCTTCAAATTTGTAGGAAATGCCGTATTTGATGATATTTGTGCCCACGCTTTTAAAATACAGTTAGTTCCCACTATAGTGACATTCCCCCCCCCTTCCCTCCCAAAGTTTGTTCCCACCTAGGGTCCGATACTTTTTTACCTCAATTTTCGAAATGTTTTGCCGAATCTGATTCGTCAGTCTAATCAAAAAAAGTCGTAGAGATTCTTAATTTACCGGTCGTTTCTGTAAATGAAAATAGTTTTACCGAAAAGATTCGCGGGTACTCGCTGTTTCGTGACACTCCTTTTTGAAATAAGGGCGTCACTATAGCGAGTACTCGCGGGTGTCTTTTCGGCAAAACTTTTTTCATTAACAGAAACGACTGGTAAGTTTAGAATCTTTACTATTTTTGTGATTAGACTGACAAATCTGATTCGGCAAAATATTTCAAAAAAAAATTCAACCTTCGAAAGAGGCGGGGGAGTCACTGTAATATGCCAACCGGTAGTTAATAGGCGAATCCCCAAAAAGATTAAAAATTTGGTTTGGATTGATCTCGAAAGTTCTTGTGACTCAACCAAATAATCGGTAGAACTTGTGGGAGTAAAAAAGGAAAAGAAACAGTAAGGTAAAATAATTTCTTTGGACTGAGATATATTCTCTAGATATAGAGGGTCAGTTTATGAGGAGCGGCCGAACTATTAGAGCAAATACGCATACTGAGCGCAACGATGCCTTTTTAAGATAATTACTAAATGTCTGTGTGTAATTGATGAAACGTGTAACTCTACTACTCTTATTCATTTTTACTTGTAAAATAATATTAGTTTATATTTGCAAAATTGTACGTTGTATAAAGTTACTTTTATTTATAGACAGATTACTTTGTAAACATAAATTTGCCTGATCCTTTCCTTTTTTTGTATCAAAAGCGTGTCAGTTGTATATAAATTTGTATATTGTGTAAATAGAATTCCAATTTACAGATCGGTCTTAACCATTTTTAAGTCAAACATTAAAACTATTTGTCTGTTTTATTTATTTTTTTAACATTTTTATATAAATGATTGTTTTTATTTCTATTTTAAAATAAATGAAATATTTTTTCAATATACCTGTTCAGCAAAAAACATCATTCAGTTATAAAAATTAAATTATGATTACCATTCTAAAATGATTCTTAAGGTGCAGCCATAATGAGTGTGGCTCTTTTAGAAGGCTGTCGATCCGGCTAACCGATGTTGATCTGTTAGACCTACAACTAGAGACACCGATTTTCCTTTTTGCGATATTGCGATGCGATATATGCATTAAATCAGCTTTTGAATGTTACATTGTTCAGGTGTTTATGATAACTAACTGTAAAATGTTTGGCTAAAAGAAACAAAGAAACAAACAAAACTTGACTGTATTTTTTCATTGTTCCGCAACGGGTTTTTTAAATTAAATGTGCAAAATTACGTGTGATAGAGTTGTCTTTTCAGCAAACCCCACATACTATTTGAAAGAGCAAACAAAGCTGCACCAAAAAGAGCTTTAAATTATTACAAACCAAAGTCCTTAAAGAGTAAGCAACCGTTTCAAAGAATTTACAAATGTTTGCAAAAGCATTTTGGTGGAAAACTTTTTCTTAGCTATTCTAACCTGAATTTCTGACACCGGAACCGTGTTCAACACAGTCGATTTGCACAATAAAGTGAGCTTAAAGTTTAAAAATCATCGTCGAAATTCAAATTCCTTCACATCGGTTTGATCAATATATTTTAACTTCTTTTTGTACACCCATCCACATGTTAATCCACATGTTCCTGTACACCAATGTGTAATATAAGTTTGCTATAGAAATTTAAAAATCATCGTAGAAATTCGAGTTCCTCTTGAGACAACAAATATTTAAGCTTTGGAATAGGGTTGGTTGATTGGTAATTACCCGGGTAATTACCCGGAGAAATACTTTTTCCGGAGAATTACCCAACCCTACTTTGGAAGAACTCGATATTTGAATAATTATTGTCTTGAGAGGAACTTAAATTTTGACGATGATTTTTTAAATTTAAGGTCAGTTCATTGTGCAAATCGACCATTTTGAGCATTATTCCGGTGTCAGAAATGCAGATTAGAATAGCAAAGAAAAAGTTTTTGCAAAGATTTGTAAATATTTTTAAACGGTCGCTTAACGAGCGTCCAAAGACTTTGTTTTGCAATACTTTAAAATCTCTTTTTGGTGCAGTCTTGTTTGTTTTTGAAGTGGTATGTGGGGTTTGCTGAGCAAACGGCTCTATCACACGTAATTTTGCACATTTAAGTTAAAAAATAACAAATAATATAGCATTTAAAAGCTGATTTAATGCAACTTGAAGACGGTGCGGAAGGGTCGAACTATATCCAGACTGGACTGTATTTTTAAGTTGTTCAAGCATAAAATTTGTTTTGTTTTTATATTAATAACCATTGCTTGGGAATTCAAACATTTTAAATAAGACTTATTATCGTGTGCCTGCCTTTTAAGTGTTAAAAGATGAATAAAAAATATAGAGCCAATTTTTTATTGTTTTTAAAGCATACAAGATAGACTTAACTAAATCATATATGCTATATCAACTAAACTAGATTTCACAATTATTAATTTGTGAGTGCTCATATCATTTTGATGTTGCCGGTTGAGTACTTGCACTGTTTGCCATCTCCGTTCTGTTTGGCTGTGTATTGGCCAGCTTTGCCAATTCCTGCCCATCATTGTAGCGTTGGCAAATATAGGTGACTTTGGAGTCCACTTGGATGTTGGTCAAGGTGGCAGTGTCTCCGTTTCTAGACATAACACCAACTAGAGCAAGACCAGGTCCTTTGGCTCGAATAGCGTCCATGACCACTTTACGAGTCATGGCTGGACAGGTGCCACAGGCTTGGTAGAACTTGGTGAAGTTTTCCACCTGGAAGTTTTTGATGTAGACAGTGCCTCCACCATTGTGTTGAAACACTTTGTCATGTGCTTTTCTAGCTCCTCCAGTGTTGACTGTGTAGTTATTGTTGCCAGAACCCAGGAAAGAGGCTGCATCCTCTCCCACATCCTCCCACCACACATTCTCCAAGTAGCAGGAGCCAAGACAGTGAATGCCATCAGCTGCAGGTGCTCCAATGATCACGTTCTTGAGACTGGCTCCAGCCTTGAGTTCGAAGATTGGCTTTTGTCCCTCTTTCTGACCTCCATCTCCCAAAGCAGATCCAGCAGTGTAGCGCACAAATTTACCATCCAAAGTGCCGGTGACAGAGATAGTACTGTCAGCCCTCTTGTTTCCTTTTGCAGTGGGCCAAGTAGGAATTGGGCTGTAACAGCAGCTAGACATAACGCAATCAATGCAATTGGAGGCAATAGGCAAGTCATGCTAATGGAGAAGCACTTAATAATGATTTCCAAGACTTTTCTCGGCCCTTTTATAAGGATCAGGATCATCACCAAAACATTCTATGTTTAATTAGCTGGTATTCAAACTTCAAGTTCTCACCTGAATTGGTTTCTGAGTTATAGTGAAAGTTTGAGATTTACTTCTCAAAATCAAGAACAGATAAACAAATACCAAAATTTGAATAACAGCTAGGGCTCTATTTTTGATGACTTTACTTTCTGATCTTATTCAATTTGTTCACGCAAAATGATCAACCAAACATCGCATTTATGCATTTTCTCAGAACTTAAAAACAGTTTAGTTATTGTGTTCAACACAAGATTCCAAATCGTGTTTATGAACTGAAGGCGCAAGAACTTTGATTGGAAAGGATAGTAAAATTGACTGCTCAAACATGAAATAGGTTAAAATAAGCATTTATTTAGTTTCAACCTTTCATACTCCAGTTTTTTTGTAAAATGAACTAAGCAAACTGAAACACGGTGGAATTAGGGTTGGGAAACTATCGGTAATTTGTTTTCCGGTAATATTACCAACCTCCGGTAATTTTCGGTGATTTATTACTCGATGGTCGCAAGGGGGAGACCAAGGCAAAAAAAGTGAAAAAGTTTTCGGCTGGAATATAGAATCCCTCCTGACCCGAAAACTATTTAAAAAGCTCGTTTTCACGCTATTTAACTACTTTTACGTATAGAAAATATGAAAAAAAGCGATTGGGAAAGCACTTCCCAAATAAAACTTTTGACCGAAAGTCGACTTTTTGGCCATTCTAGACCGTACTCAGATACCTTATTTTGTGCTTTTTACCCTGTTTTTGTCACTGCAGCTGGGCAAAAAGAGTCTTGACAAGAGTCTGACTCGGAATCACGCCTAAGGTGTGTGGGTGTGCGCATCTCAACCCCAAGCCGCCAAAGCCCGAAGCCCAAGCCTCTGGCTCGTAATCATGTGCAAGGTAAGTAAATCAGCTTTTTGGTTGAGTATTAGTTAATTTATAACCTTTTTATAGTCAAACCTTAATTCGAAAGCTCCTTGAATTTTTTCGAAAAGATAAATTAGATTTTTAGCATTCTCTGTCATCAAGTGAGTGCGCGCATCTCTAACTCTCAAGCTTAAAGTAGCTAAACTGCCCTTGTGACACTATTTTGGTGATTTGTGACACTATCTCTCAACATGAATAAATTTTGAAAAATAAAAAAACTTGAATTTTGTTTATATTTAAAAAACCATATTTAGACGCTGCTAAAATAAAAAAAAATCTGTAGCCTAAGCTTTGTAGCTTTTTGTTTGAATCTTAACATTGGTAGGTATAAAACAATTGTTTTGACTATTTCAGAATATTCTACATCAGGCTTCAAATAACTGTACGATTATTTTAGAAATTTTTGATAGCGTTCCAAGGGATGCCCAGGTTGTCAGGGTGGCGCTATTTAAGCGCAAAAAGTTTCTAACATGAACGTGCCGGCATGTTTATCATAGAAATAGGATGAAATTCATGCTGAGTTATAAATGCTTTCTTGAAAATGTGTTAAATTCAGGGATGGGGATGAGAATTTTCAAAAAAAAGTACATTTTCCAAAAAAAAATGATTTTGGGGTCGGAAAAAGTTTTTCTAAAACTCGTTATTTCGCAAGGAAACATATTGATTTTGCCTTCTTTTATTTAACCAACTCTTTCTAAAAGCAATTTGAACCATTTTTGTCTAATTTATGCCTTGAAAAGTGTATTATAAGATACGTATGTATCTATTTGGTTGATGCTGTCACCCTTCGATCCGGTCTTAGGTATCTTCTACCTCTTTTTCTTTTTTTCAGCTCTCGGTTTGGGTGCGGGAAGGCAATTTGAAAAAATTGTGATAAAATTTAGACCTTGCCTAACCTGAACACCAAATTTATATATTTCTGATATTTGGAAAAAATCATCTTGGGGGCTAAGGCAAAATATTTCTACCATTTTATATCCGAATCATTTTTGTATCAAAATTATTCAAAAGTATATATATAGTATATATAATTTTGAGAACTTTTGAATGCAAATTTTTTTGCAAAAGAAGAGGGAACAAAGGCAAGTTTTCTTGAGAGTCAAAAGTTTCTAACTGCCTTACATCACCCGAAAACTTGTTTCTACATGTTTCTACATAGTAATTTAAGACTCCAAAACACACAAAAAAGATTGAAACTACTTTTGTGAAAGAGTTCGTGTATTGAACTTTACACGCACTTGGTTAAGATAAGCACTGACATTTAAAGAGGCATGGTCACCTGTTCAAAATCGGTCCTCACCAATTCAAATAAATATCCTAATCATTTAAGTTATGTACGGATTTTCTAACTTGGTTTCTAAAAAAACGATACCTATAATTAAACTCTAGGCCTTGTTCTCTTAGAAACCAAGCTGAAAAATACGTGCAGAAGTTCAATGATTAGGTGAAAATTTTTAAATTGGTAAGGACAAAGTTTGAACGCGTGACCATGCTTTCAAACAATAAAAAGTTAAAGACACATCGAATAAAGACTTCACAAAATAAAGAAATAACTGAAAATATAGCGAAAAACTGTGCCGCAGGCAAAATTTTTCTTGTTTTTTGGCGCAAACTCAAAAAAAGTACATGAGGCGAAATAAATTACAAATCTTTTTAAAAGTACGATTCCCATCCCTGGTTAACTGGTGTTGTTTACACAGTTTCTCTTCTTTTCGAATTGTTAAGAAGCGTTGGAAAACGATTTACTGTGCTGTATAGCGCGGCATAGTTGATTTTCTTAACAATTGCAGCTTTGTTGAAGATTTTTAGACAAAGGTTTTGTTGTTAAATATAATTTGTTTTTATAATTTGTTTTGTTATTGTAAATATAATGTTTTAAGCTGTACAGAAAATCATTTAAATAATTATAGTTTTCTCATAGCAAATCATGGGCTCTCCATGCTAAATTTTTCAACAGTTGTATTCTTAGTGTTTTTTTAATTATTACTTTAATTTGTGTAGATCAGTATTTAGCTCTGCTTTTTTACTGTCTTATCTGCTTCCAACTGCATAAGTGTGTGTTTTCGCTGTGTGAGGCCAAGACTACCGACTGGTTTTAGGTCTTCTAAGGTCTTATTATTTTTTTACAAATTCTTATTATCAAAATGTCATCCTAAATTGTAATCTAGTTACAACTTTTCTTGTTTGCTGAATATGACCAAAAAAATTATGGCTGTTGATCTTAAAATGGCCTTTTCAGTACTGGTTTGAAAAAAATTAAACCAAATAGTTTCAAAAAAAACCAGCGAAAAACTGTCACAAATGGATAGTCAGGATCAGATGATAGTAGGATATTAAAATCACGTGCGTTTTTTTTGGCGCTTCTTGGTTATACCGCCTCCACCTCACCCAAAATAGCTGCTCGAAAATTTCCGTCCGTTTTTCACTTCTAGATTAGATATGAAAGTCACTACATTTCAGAATTCTCCATCATTTATGAGAAGATAGTTTCTGTAGTATGCACTTTATAGTCAGAAAATTTTGTTGGTGATTTTAGTTCGCCACGTTTATAATGACATTTTAAATTTCCTTTTGTTGGTCAACTAAATCTGTAATCTAGTGTTTTTGGTTTAGTATCTTCAAATTGTGTCTCTGTCTAAGAAGCTCACATGACTGAAAATATCATGCCAGTACCAGGCTCAAAAGCTGACCAATTGCGTGAGCAAGGCAATCGGTTTTTCCAGCAAAAGACTACCACGCAGCTGTTCATTATTATGGCCAGTCACTGAATGAGCAGCAGACGGCGGTTGTACTGTCAAATCGGGCACAAGCCTACTTGAACCTCAATGAGTAAGTGGTGCAAATATGTTTTATATTGCCAAAATGTCTGTTTTAGACCTTTGTTGGCAAATAAAGATGCTAACGCAGCTATGGACATTGACCCTCGGAATGAAAAGGCCCATTACCGCTATTTTCTTAGTCTAGTTCATCTTGGAAAGAAGGCAGAGGCTGTTATTGCCCTAAATGCACACCGTGAATTCAACAAGATGTGCACGACTTCAAAATTGCTCATTTTGGATCAATTGAGAACTGTGAGTTTTTTTTAACAGATTTGAGTAATATATCTAAGTTTATATTTGAGTGAGGTTTAAAATTTTGAACAAGCAATTCTTGTTATTTTTCAAGGTTTTTGTAATTTCGATGCATTTTGAAATTTCTTTGAAAGATTGGCCTAGAAGACTCAGGTTTAGGCTTAGGCTCAGGGTCAGTCTTGACCAATTAACCGGCGTTATAAATGGTAAAATTGGGCTGAATTGGTGAGCCACCGGTTGATTAATTTAATAATTAGCTGATCAAACGAAAATCAATCAATCGGTTGATGGTGGTTGTAGGGTTGATAAGCAAAAAATCCTAATCAATCGGAAAGTAACCAACCGGTTGACGGTTGAATGTAACGCTTGATTACAGAAAATTTTCTGTAATTATGGACAAGACCTTGTTACGTCAATTTTTTTTCACAATTTTTAGTTTTGATCTCATTTTGAAAAACATCTCATTGTGAGTAAGTTTAATTTTTGGAGACTTGCAAATTCGAAATCGGATCTCGAGATATGGCCGTTTTTAAAATTCTTCTCATGTCAAAGCCTGAAATATGGTATTTTTCCATTTTTAGTATACCAATTTAATATTATTCAGGACTCCCACACATTGTATACTATTTTGCGAAGAATTGAGTTGGGCTTTCAATGCGGTTCGAGCTTCTGTCAGCTTCCGCTTGTCGCCATTATTTTGTGGAAAAATCGTCGATTTACATAAAAATCGAGTTTTTCAAAACGAAAAATTTTGAAAAAAAAACCTACTTTTCTGAAAAACAAAGGGAGCAGAAAATTTTTAGTTACCGGTGTATTACTTAAAAGTGTGCTTTTAAAATTGCGTGTTTTCTCTAAAAAAAGCATTTTTTATCAGAGGTGGAGCGGCGGTTTTTTTAGTTTTCGAATAATTTTTTTTATTGGTTTACAAAATGAACTAAACAATCAAGCAAAGTATATAGCAAGTTCACGACTTTGTGAGCACATTTTTCCGTCCTAAGAATTTTTTTGTTGCTGACCCTATTCTTACAATTTTTATGTAATTCCAGTGCAAAATTAATTGCGTTTTTCCAATCCGTAACTAAACTTTCTGCTCCCCTTCGTTTTTGAGGAAAGTAGTTTTTTTCCAAAAATTTTTGTTTTGAAAAACTTGTTTTTGTGTAAATCGACGATTTTTCTCGAAATGATGACGACAAGCAAAGCTGACCAGTCGCAATAAAAAAGTCAGCTCAATTATGTTGCAAAATTGGTATACAATGTGTGGCTGGACACTAAAAATAGAAAAATACCTATTTCAGGCCTTCGACATGAGAAGAATTTAAAACGGCCATATCTCGAGATCCGATTTCGAATTTGCAAGTCTCCAAAAATTAAACTTACTCACAATGAGATGTTTTTTCAAATGAGATCAAAACTAAAATTTGAAAAAAAATTGAACGTAACAAGGTCTTGTCCATAATTACAGAAAATTTTCTGTAATCAAGCGTTACATCAACCGTCAACCGGTTGGTACTTTCCGATTGATTAGGATTTTTTGCTTATCAACCCCTACAACCACCATCAACCGATTGATTGATTTTCGTTTGATCAGCTAATTGATTAAATTAATCAACCGGTGGCTCACCTTTACGGTTCACTTTATAAAAAATTGACCAAAATTAACCAACCGGTTAGTTTTGGTCGACCGGTCGACCAACCAAAGACTGATCACCGGTTATGGTTGATATAACGGTCGATGAAATTCAGCGTGGACAAGACTGCTCAGGGTGGGCAGTGTATGCAAAAACAAAAAATATCTTCAAAAAGATTCGAAAGTAAAAGAAATAAATTCAAAAAGCTTTTTTTTTAAATTTAAATTGGCAGTGAATCTTTTTTTCTTTTGAAATTATCAGCAGTCCAAAGGCCGTGCGACCGTTTGCCGTTTGTGACTAAAACTGTTATTTTTCTTGCTCGTTTCCGGTTTTCGAAAAGTCCGGATGACCATTGAAAAGAAACTTTCAGCTTCATTTTTCTTCGCCTTTTTAACCTATTAAAAATAGTTCTGCAAAGGCGACTTGTAGAAAATTGGCTTTGTCAATGGTCATTCAGATTGTTCAAAAATCTAGAGAAAGCTAGAAAGAATCACCTAGAAATTTTGAGTCGAAATTTTTGGAGTTTTTTTTTCCGGACGGTTTTTATATATTAGCATTGATAATTTTAATTTTCCTGTAATTTGAAGCAAATGGTAGCACACTCGAATTCTTTACAGCAATGAAAGTTGGCTAACCACTCCAAATTAACAATGTCAAGTAACGCAAGCTCAATCAGTTGGCGGCTAAATAATTTGAATTTTTTTAGAAGATTAAGAACAACAATGCCAGTCGAGCACAAAGTTGCTTGACATTGCTAAGTTGTAGGGGTTAGCATATCATTGAGCTATAGCTAATAGTAAAAATAGTTTATAAAATTCCATGTTTAGCCACTGTGGGGTAAATGTGTCAAAAATTCAATGAAGATCAACACGCTACTAGTTTTTCAAGAGGACTTTGGGCAAATTCACATCAACGCCGTCGACAGCAACAACAAATTTTGAGTTTTGCTTCTTATTCTGACTTTCAACAACAATTGGCAAACAAAGTTCAAAATCGAGTGGAGTATCTAGCTTTGACTAATGTGAGCATCACCCAGGAATTCATGCAGTGCTTCAGCTCTTCAATCCTATTTGCTGGAGTGGTGAAATGTGTATTAAAGATACTTCCTTTACCCAAAACCAATTTGAAGTTCTTTTTGGCCAGCACTTCCAGCCATACAAAGCATATTTCAGTGGTGATATTAGGCTGAAAAGTTCTTTTTTCTTTCCAGCTATTAATCGCATGCCAGGGCTTTTGCACTGTGATTATTTGAGCTGAATGACTACTCTATGACAGACAGAATGCCTATGGATGATGTCATTAAGTATTTGTATTACCAGTCGGATCTTAGCAGTCTTCGACGCCGCACATTGTATGTAGGCATTGCTCAGCTGGGTGGCATGTCTTTTAGCCAGGTCTTTAATGTGCTGGCTCAGGTAAAATTATGTCAAAATATAAAATTGACCTCACATTGATTATTTTGCATATTTATACTGTATTTTTCATATTTCAGAAGATGTCTACTGACACCCAGCCACATCCATTCCTTTTTGGTATTTGCGGAGACAGAGGACAGCCTCAGCAACGAGCCAGCAATGAAACACTCTAGAACTATTGATGATGATGAAGGGAGGCAGAGGGATGGAGTTTTTGCGTGCCCAACGCGGCAACTATGTCCGCTGAACTATTATTTTAACGAAAAATAAGATTTGAATTCTGAGTTTTTTTTTATAAATTAACACATCATTTTTTACTAAAAAGCCAGGAAAACAATTTTAACATATCTCTGCATACATATATCTCTATATAGTATTTGGCATGTGTGGGTCCTACTTTTTTCATAAAGCTTTAAAAAAAAACTACCTGTTACATTTTAATATTTACTAAAACTTTAAAATGCAAGGCGCCTGTTTCGCTAGTACTTTAGTGATTGATCGTAGAGCTAAATTCATAAATATTTTTAAAATAAGCCATTCTTTTTATTTTCAAAGATTAATTTTTTAACACTCCGATTCCCATGCGTGAGATTTGCCTCGTTTGAGAATTTCAGTTAGAATTTACTTAGAATTTCAGGTGGAGGGCGAAAGTGTTTTTAGTTTTTAAAATGTAACTTTTGAAAAAAATTAAAAACACCATCGTGCTTAGCTTGAAATTCTAGTCCAGCGAGGCAAATATCGTGCATGGAAATCGAAGTGTATCAGGTACGGCAAAAGTCGTTGACAAACTTTAGCTAATTTTTGCACAATTTCATGCTGAGCACCATGATGTCTTTGGTTTGAAAGTTTTTCGTCAAAAAAGTTTTGTTGGAACATCTGAGCATTTTCAGTCTTAATTTTTGTCTGAGAATTTTTTGTTAGAACAAAATGCAAAAAAAGGTCATCATTTTTAGGTACTTCATATCTCACAAAAGTATAACATATATCTTAAGAAAAATGCAGAGCTTTTTTTGATTGGTTATATGTTAAAATGACATTGAAATTGCTCTGATAAGGACTGATATTTAAAGGGCTAAATTTTTTCACAATAGACAAATTGAATAACAGACTAGAATATAGAAAGATCTCGCAAATAGTAGTTTTGACTACATATTTGTGTGTTTTAGCACATGAAACGTGCAGAAAATATGTTTATAAGTTGTGGCCTTTGTAAGGTAGGTCACTTTTTTGAGCTATTATTTGCCCTCACTGCGATGCACACTGTCGGATTAGAAAATTTCACACTGGATTCGTGTTCAGCGTGGTCGATTTATTAAAAAACTGCTCTTAAAATAAATACTTTGATGCCAAATTTCAAATTCTTCTCTAGACAAAACTTATTTAAACTTTTTCTAGCAGCTTAAACGTTTAGCCATGCTGAGCACAAATCCGGTGTCGAATTCCGAAATTTGACAGTGTGCACCGCAGTGAGGGCTAATGATAGCTTAAAAAGTAAGCTATCTTACAGAGTTGAGAATGTTACGCACTTTAATAGTATGCAGTGGTGTCCTAAAACAAAATCACTTGCCGGTGGCGAATTCTTTCTGAAAAGGCGCATTGCCAATGCTATCACCACCTTACTAAACTTATTTGCCCCTCGCAGGTTTCCATTTACAAAGGAACCTTTTGGGTGTAAGCAGGATCAATATCACAAAGGCCATTTTTTAAACCAAACTTACACATTTATAGTGGAAGTAAAGAATCTCATCCGATAGTCCCTCATGTCTTAGAAACCCGAAAATCAGGACCCCCTAAGTTACCGAAAACCATGATAGGGAGGTATCATGGTCTTTGGTTAGAGTATAAGAATGCACACCTCGAAATTTAATTTTCGTTAAAGGAAACCACGTATATTCGTAATTATTGACGCCTGAATAGACACGGAAATACTTAGTTTTAAAAAATCTAAAAGGTTTATGGTTTAGCCTTGCTTCTGCTCTACAAGATACAAATACAGGTCATAAAAGTATTAAGTATTAGTTACTGTCAATTTCGTACTTTCGTGCCAATACAAAAATAAAAGACTTGAAACTTTCAAAGGTATCCAGCAAAAATTCTAAAACCGAAACACGATGGTGTTCAGCTTGAAATTCTGAGCCAGGAATCACAAAATCACGCACCAGAGTCAGAGTGTTAAAATTTTTAATTGGCATGGACAATTATCTTTCTTCTCTCAATACACTCTTTTGAATTATTTTGAAGACTACAAAGAGTACAATTTCAAAGAGAACTTTCCCATGCCAATTTAAGTACTGGAGATATCGCTGCGCTCAAAAACATAGTCATTCAAGCATGTTAGTGTTTCCAGCAGCACGGCCTTTCAAACAGCGAAAAATGGGCAGTAAGTGACTTCCATTTGGATTTCATGGCGGAGTGGGTGAAGCGTTGTGTTTGGTGGCATAAACACTAGAAAAGGCTATTTTCCTTGAAATTCGGCGAGTTCAACTCCACCGTCTGACACGTTTTGACAACGTGAAATTGAAAAGTGGACTTAGGTCATAAATATCAGATTTTCAACTTTTTCTATAAAATCCCGAATATAGGTGAGACGAAAGTTCAACCTTTAGGTCAAATATATGCCGAAAATGAAGGAAATAATTTTCTCGCCAAGAATTGTGAAAACTCGCATTTTTGAGACGTTTTATGTAGCAAACAAACCCTGAGAATCTCTTCTTTTATCTGAATTAGAAGAATTTTCGAACAGTCAGATTTTTGAAAAATGTTTAAAAAATGAAGTCTAGAACGCTGTTTCTAGTCAAATTTAAAAAGCTTTTTACTTTCCCACAAAACTTATTTGAACTTTTAGAAGTTACCTACTGCCCATTTTCGACTTCTGTAAAGGCCGTGAGCAGTAAAGCGTTCAAATGTTTTCAAACCATAGAAGTGACAAGGCAATACTTTTAGGGTACTACGAATACATACAGATTCAGTTTTTGCTAATTAGCTAATGTCATGATGCTGAATATTTGCGTCACTCATAGGAAATTGTGTTTCATGCATAACTAGGAAAAAAATTCACAAAAAAATTTTAATTAAAAATAAATGCTTATATAACTATGCACATGATTTCTGGATGATTTTCTGCGTGGTCTTTATTTTAGCGCTGTTCTTGCTTTGACGTCCTTAGCGAGGTAGGGGAACTTGATTTTTTTTGATTCTCTAACGTCTCTTAAAATGTAGTGCTTGCAAAGACATCATGCCTTGTTCTTCGGTGCACACCAAGCTGTTGGCTCAAAAAGACGAGAGAATTATAGAAACAGAGCATGCACCAAGAGTCCTACCACAACTGCGCAAGAGGCGTGCAACATCCAATACACGCGGTTTCCAAGCTGATGATTTCTGAATTTTCAAATAACCTGTTGTTGACTATTTCACTATTTATTCAGAAAAAACGCCTTCAGTTTTGTTATTGCGCTTTGCTTATCTACTCTTAATTTTGTAATTTTATTGAGAATTTTTTCATTTTTTATTTTTGCAAAGGCATATTAAACGAATTTTTGTTATTCAAATTAGTGTTTTTTCATGGAACGTTTTCGATTTATAACCAGTATTGTAAAATTTAGAATTAAGGCGAGGAGTTATGGCGCCAACTTTGAAAAAAATCCGGCACCAGCTCACAGCGCGGGTGTGACGCTGTTAGCTGGCGCCACCACTTATAAACACTGATTATAACCCTCTAATCCTAATATTTACTCCGTTTTTTTTCATAGCCTTTATCTAAACAGGGTTAAGAACTCAAAATTTAGAAAAAAGTACATTTAGCCAAAGAAAAAATACAATTTGGTCGTTTTTGTCGAAAAATGACATTTTATCAATTTCTTACACTACGTGTCCAATGACGCGGAAAAGTCGCAGTCGCAGTCACACTTTTCCACGTCATTGGACACGTAGTGTTATTGATTTCGAGCACCGAAAAAAAGATTTCGACGTAAAATCCTGAATAAAAAAGATTTTGGGTCCCAAAAAAATACAAATCTTTTTAAAGAGTTAATTTAGATGCCCTGATCTAAAACTTATAAATAATTTTAGTTTTTTTGTATAACTGTTTTTAAACCATTAAGAATAATTTGAAATGATCTTTGAATAAAAGTGAAGTCAACCCTCGATTTAACGTCACTCTAATTTAAAATTAGAGGGCCGTTAAATTGAGTACCGCGGATCTTTTCAGCAAAATCATTTCGGAATCTTCACTATATTTGGGACTGGACTAGCCGAAGACAGCTCGCAAAACAATTCGAAAATCAGGGTAAAAAAGGGTCGTGCCCTAGGTGGAACGAACTTGAGGTGGGGGCCGTTAAATCGAGGGTTGACTGTATTATGAAACTAATTTAAAAGAGAAGTTCTGTAATTTTGTAGTTTCGTCAAGGCCACCTCGACCCCTCGAAAATGGTAAATTGATTGTTTGGGCTCAAATGAAAGCCTACGATGTGCTGAGTACGAAAACACCAAATTCGACCACTTTTTCTCAATAATTTGCCGAGCTGTGGCTTCCCGAAGTTTGGTACTCAGAAAACCAGTACATTTTTTTTTGCTAGTCATCACTAACTCTTTTCAGTTTTTGACGTAAAATTTTTTTCTACTAGGAAACCCTGGAATTCTGACACCGGATTCATGATCAGCGTATCTGATTTCCTTCTAAAACCACTCTTAGAAGTGTACTTTGAATGTCATATTTCAAATTTTTCTCAGAACAATAAACTCTTAAAAAACCCAAGTATTAGTAATTAAAATATTTATTGTCCTGAGAGGAATTTGAAATATGACATTCAAAGTACACTTTGAAAGTGGTTGTAGAAGCAAATCAGATACGCTGATCATGAATCCGGTGAATTTCGGGTTTTCCTGATACAAAAAACTTTTTACGTCAAAAACTGAAAAGAGTTAGTGACGACCTGTCAACTTCAAAAGCTTTTTTCGTCTCACCTCTCCCAATTGTTTTCGGGGTTTTTTTTGCCAGAAAGATGCCTTATGAAATGCATTTTTTGAATGCACTGAAATTTAGGAGGGTACACTCTGATTTCTGATTTTTATAGCGGTTTTTTCGCCGAAAATTGGTGTTCGAAAAATGCCGACTTTTTGAAAAAAAACACACTTTTTACGCCAAAATTTATTGCAGACTATGAAATTTTTTGTACTCATTAGAAAGAACAGCTCATTCTGCGTCGAATGGAGTTTTGAACGAGCGTACGTCATCATTTTCACTAAGTATAAAATGTTTTAAGAAATGTACTGGGTTTTCTGAGTACCAGACTTCGGCAGGCCACAGCTCGTCAAATTAGTTAAAAAGTGGTCGAATTTGGTGTTATCGTACTCAGCACATCGTAGGCTTTCATTTGAGCCCAAACATTCAATTTCCTATTTTTTGAGGGGTCCGACCAAACTACAAAATTACAGAACTTCTCTTTTAAATGCTCAGTTTAAGGGTGTTCTAGTTTAAAAGTGTTCGGTGACAATATTAGAACACTAGGTTGGTTGGCACCTAACGGCGCCTGCAACCGATAGTTAATCATTCAAACTGAACATTTTTAAAGAAAATGCCGTTAGCCTATTTGAAAAAATGAATAGTTGTCCAGACCGCACCGCGAGGAGGTGGCATTGAGCGGGCTCATCAGCGCCTTTGTGGCACTTTTTATGGACATATTTGCCCCGTTAATCAGTTTCGCTGTCAAGCAAAACTTCTTTTCATACAATATTTTTTACTTTTTTTGCTGTCAGGTCGGACAGCAACCTTGATAAACTCCCAGCTCTCGCCCGGCATATGCTGCGCGGTCCAGCTCGCGTGACTTCTTCTTGCGCTGCTTGCTCTTTCTTCTTTTTATAGCTCGACATCTTAAATTTGTTGGAAAATTTAAAGATTGATCAAATACGACAGAGCCAAGGTATGAGAGGTGATACATGCCAAGGACATGCTGATGGCAGTATGCCGACGGAAAAACTGTTATCAACGAATATTGTTCCGACGGATTCGCCTACAATTTGATCAATACGATCACAAAATTAATTGCGTATTCGCCTAAAATTCGATCAATACGATCTCGAAATTAATTGGCGTGTTTGCCTACAATTGCATCAAATAGCTGAAAAACAATAAATCAATCGCAATCTAGCAAAACAGCACACAAAAGAAGCAAGTCGACAGCGATTTCTCATAAAACACAAAAATAGCGACGTAATAATAATACTTGGACAACATATTCATGCTCACCACGAAAAAAATACCTTAGACCATCTTATACGGCGAATAAAAAATGATTGACACGGGCGGGACAACGTCAAAAAATAGTTTCCGAGGCGAGACAAATATTATTTCGCGGAAATTTAAGAATTTGATTCTCATTACAATGATTGTGTTGATTTTAAAGTTCATCGAACTTGCGCCGAAAAACACTGATCCTGTCAAGACAAATAATTTGAATTTTAACAAATTTTCAAACTTCCCGCCAAGACAAATTTTAAATTTTGGACAAACTTCAAACGCCACTATCCCAAAATCCTGTCGGCCAAATAGCTCGCTCTCAATTTTGGTATAAAATTCAGCGTTTTAGCTATCGTTAAAAAAGAGCGTCTAAAAATATGGATTTTGAAGCAAAATTTTGCTTGTGACCAACATTTTGTCATTTAGCGTAAGACACACCCCGACCCAAATACTATATAGAGATTTACCGTTAAAGAGATGAGAAGTAAGAAGATAAGAGTTTAAGTTTTCTGAAAAGTCTGTCACTCACAACTAAATTCGCAAAATGTATTATTTGTAACTCTTGAACAGCGCTACAGCATAGTTTAAGTATGTTGTTAAAGCTCTGTACAATGAATTTGAGTTTGAATCGTGAAAGTGATAAAAAAAATTCAACTTCTCGAAATGAGCTCACAAGTTTTAAGAGCTGAATGTTTACTTATCTAAAATTATGTCGGCAACTTTTATTTATTATTTGATGGAAAAAAGTTGCGCTATAAAACGAAAAAAAAGTTGTACTATAAAAGTATATTTGGATTTTTATTTAACATGAATTTAGATTTATTTTTTGTTATTCTGACATTTTACTCATTTTTCTAGAATCTATGGACTTTAAAACTGGTAGTTCTCACAAAGCACTGAGAAAAACTTGTTTTTACCAACAACATAAAATGCTAACAAAATGGCTGCTCTCACTATTATTGCTTAATATTCTTTTGATTACTCCTTTATCTGGAAAGTCTTTAAAAAGATCAGATAGCAAAGAAATTGCAGAAATAGATATAAGAACACGCATTCATGATGCTTTCAAGCGCAGCAATAGACCACTGAGCCTTGATAAAGAAGATGAAGTAACACACAAAATTAAAATAGGTGATAAGGATAAGGACATCTTATTAAAAACATACTACCACCGGCGATACAGATTTTTGGTCAAGAATGTGGGTGAAAAAGAATATTTATTCAAAAAGCAAAACCACCACGACTATTATGACCTAATTTTGGAAAGCACAGAAAAAAAGAGTGAGTCTTGTTTTATAGTGAAATATAATAAGCACATCAGTTTGAGAAAGTTGAATTCGAGCGGGACCACGCTAATTTTTTTTTAAATCTTTTTGAATTTTTCGTTTGCGCATTTAAATTTTTATTATTTACCTTTTGGTCACAGTGAGAGGTTGAAATCGAAATAAAGTGGTGCCTAGTCCAAGTGCAAATCTGATATAGTACACCACCCATAATTAGTATATGGTTTAAGGGTTTTCCTATATCAGATTTGCATTGGGACAAATAATTAACAATTTCTAGGCAGCACTTTATTTCGACTTCGACCTCTCACTGGGACCAGGGTTTAATCAATATAGAACGCGATTTTGTAACAAAAACCTGTAGAGCGAAAAGACATCATTTTTTAGTGTGGCCATGTATCAGTATTATTTCAGCAATGAATATCTGAATTTTGAAAACAAAATCGTGGTCAGCCCCTCGCGGATCATTATTTTTGTCTATTTTGCAGCTGCATAATAAATTATTCAAATTTTATTATAAATCAATACGGTGAAGATAAAACTATCATTTTGGGGTGTCGGGTTATCGGAGGCTGTCGAACTATTAGTGATCGAAAATGCTAAGGTACCTGCATGCAATGTGGTATCCCTTGGTCTTCTAAGGCGAAGAACCAACTTTGGTGGAAAAAAATTAAAAAATCATTTAATTTATGAAAAACTCGGAAACTTCAAATTACATAGAATACGCTTAAACTCGATTCACGAATAAATATGACTTACACCAGCTTTACCAATGAGCACAGCTTTTTAGAATAAACTTTGCCAAAATTCGAAGTGATAATATTGAAAAATTCGAAGTTTTGGGTTCTTTTCAACCGAAAAGAACCTAAACAAGGACAGATCATGAGCTTGTACAAGATAGATAAAAAAGTAGTGGGCATGGGCGAACCTGGCATGGGCAGACCACCAACCAGGTGGTCTGTTCTTACAGATTAAGTGTTTTAACTTGAAAAAATCACCTATGTTTTTTTTAGTTTTTAGTAAAGTAAAAACAAATATACAACACATTAAATTTTTGTGATTTTAGCGACCTTGAGTTCACATCATATGAGCCATATACTTTTCGTGGAATAAGAAACCATCAGCGAATTGATAATGATAAACTGCTTGTAAGTGCAATTTTTTATATGTTTCGTTTTGATGTACAGTAATGATCAAAAAAATTAAACAAACATTTGTCAGTTGGAATATTTGCTACTAACGCCAAAAAACCATATTTAGGTAGTATCGAAAAAATTCAAAAACAAATTCAATACAGTCAAAGCTCGATATAGTGTGCACCTGGATTCAGTCATTTTGGCCAGCGGTTAATTAAAATGACTAGAAAAACACTGGATATAGTGTACACCTGAAGCCGGTATCCAGGTGTACACTATATCGAGTTTTGACTGTATAAAATAGAACAATTTAAAAAAAATCAAATTTTAATGTGTTCATACGTGTAAAATAAACTTTAGACATCATTTTCTTCTTTTTTTCTAGTTTTCTTTCAAATCCTGTATTCAATATAGTATAGGGCGTGAAAAATTTTCCTAACACTTTTAAGCCGTGATAAATTTTCACATAGGCCGCTTTTTAAATCTGTTTGAACAGATCGATTAAGCTCGCTATAGCAATTTTTCGGTATATAATGTGATAAACATGATTTTAACTTGTTCCCTGCTGTGGTTTGGGCAATCTACAGAGCAGTACCAAAACCACACGGGAGATCAAGCGAAAATTGGGCGCTACTCGGTTCTACCCCTCCCAAAAACCGCTACTCGGTTTTACTCCCCCCAACAATTTTTAGGCTCAGCTCTTATGCTTGGTTTAGTCTTTGGCCCTTAGGCTTAGGCTCAGGCCAAACCATTACTAATTACAGCTTTTTTTTAAAAAAATATGTTTTTGGGTACCCTGAAAATTACTCGGAGGGGTGAAACCGAGTAGCTTTTTTGGGAGGGGTAAAAACGAGTAGCGTCGAAAATTGTCTTTTTCACATTATATATTAAAAAACTACTATAGTTGGCTGAATGGAGCTGTCAAAACAAAGTTTTGAAAAAAAAGACTAGGCAAAAAAATTGTCATGGCTTAAAAGTGTTAGGGAAATTTGTTAAAATCTGTATTTGTGTCGGCCGTATGTGTCGCTATTTTGAGTGGTCCCGTTGTGCCAGTTATTCTAAGAATTATTTTATTGGCGAGTTTGTACTTATTGTAAAGCCCTTTCGACGACGCAGGCCTTTGGCATTAAGATGTGGGGTTTACTGTAAAAATATTTAATATTTTGCAACTTAAATTTGAAAATCAGGGTTTTATGGGGAAATTTCATGAGTGGTCCCATTGTTCCAATTACGAATTTTAGTAATTTTTCATTACTCATTGGAAAGACTTCTCGACGGCGGAGAACAATTGAGTTTGTAGTTTGTTTTATAAAAATTAATATTTCGTCCCTTGAAGTTTAAAATTGGAGGCTTTGTATCAAAATGGCATCAAAATACTATCAAACATGCCTGGAAAATACCGGTGTTATCTGTCACTTAAATTAGGTGCGCATTAAGAAGGCGTCTATTCACCTCGGTAACGCAATATAGAAAGAAATAAAGGTTGCAGTTCAGAATCCCCCCCACGGGACTGATCAGGTGGAGGAGATAACTTCATATTCGTGTTTCTCGACCCCGATTTCATGAGAAAGCCGGCTGTTTTTTTGGTTCTGAGAAAAAATTTTTTCGAACCACAGGGGGGTATCATGATTTTTTAGTCAAAATTTGAAAAATTTAAATTGGCGCCTTTTGAATTTAAAAGGGAATAAGGGCTGTATTGGGAGGGGAAGGAATAAAGGGGGCCACTTTTATGGCAGAACAATATAAATTTGAATATCTATATTCTTCGACTGCCTCACCATGTTTTTCAACTGGGCCGTGGCAAAAAAAGACTCTATATGCATTTTATGGTCAAGAGTACTTCTCGGAATCATGTCTAAGGTAAGTGTGTGCGCGCATCTCTAACTCTCAAGCCCCTGCGCCCCCTTCGGGGGCGCAGGGGCTTGGGGGCTTGGAGTTGAGATGCGCACACTCACATACCTCAGACACAAATCACTCGAAAGTGACTCTGGATGCATGAAAAAGCATGCATACCAGAGTTTATTTATGCGGTAGGCCCCAGTATTCAAAACTATGTTCAACATCTTCTTGTTAGTGGCCCCTGTGTGATTAGTGGCCCCTTTTATTCCCTTCCCTCCCTATACAGCCTTTAATCCCTTTTAAATTCAAAAGGCGCCAATTTAAATTTTTCAAATTTTGACTAAAAACCATGATACCCCCCCTGTGGTTCGAAAAAAAATTTTTTCTCAGAACCAAAAAAACAGCCGGCTTTCTCATGAAATCGGGTCGAGAAACACGAATATGAAGTTATCTCCTCCACCTGATCAGTCCCCGTGGGGGGGGGGGATTCTGAACTCAAGCCGAAATAAAACATAAATATTTTCTAAGATTGTTATTAAAAACAAACATTGAAAAAATATTTTAGATGTCATTTTCTTCACCGCTGAAAGGATACGGTGATAATGCAGGAAAAAGTGGTGCTAAACTTACTTAACCATTACTAATTACAGCTTGAAGACGAAGAATATGTAATTAAGGAACGACTTACGACTCGGTACAACAAATGACTCGGTACACCGACTCGGTACAAGTACGACTCGGTACACCGACTCGGTACAAGTATGACTCGGTACAACGACTCGGTACAACGTACGACTGGGTACAACGAGTCGGTACAGCCTACGACTCGGTACAACTAGTCGGTACAATTTTTACAAATTTTTATACCAAATTTAATTATTTGTACCAAATTTACTTCTTTTAGTAACTAATTTTTCTGGATCATGATCTCGTTAACTTATTTAGAATGTATATCCAGGCTGCCATTTAGGTTGATTAATCAGAAAAAGTTGATTTTTAGGCACCAGGAGTTCTTACAAATCTGATTTTAGTCCCAAATCTGATTTTTTTTAATATTTCGTTCATTTCAGACACTAGGAACACGCAAAGACTTGATTTTTAGTCCCAAATCTGATTTCTTGCACAAATTTGCATATATCCCGTATATCATGTATATCCTATTAGGATACCTGTCTCGTTTCTGCCTGGAGACCGGGTTTATGGTCCGCTATATCGAGATTCCCTTGTACCTAGAATTCCTTTTGTAGATCCTTCCCCTCTGGGGACCAGTTTCAGCTGTTTCGTCCTCCGAGACGTTTAATTCTCAGTTCTTATCTTAAAGCTGTTATACAGACAGGTAGCAGTAATTATCCTCCGGTAAATTCTTTCTCCCTAAATTCACCCGGCGGTGAATTTACCCTCCAGAAAATTCACCCGCGGTAACTTCACTCTCCATAACGTACATAATCTTGAGGTTATAGGTTCCAATTCTTGTGTTAGTTAACATCATTTTTTTCTTAAAGGGAAGGTTTTTTTTACCCTATGCAAAATCGTTTCCGGAACACGGCTTGATAATACTAAAATAATATTGTAATTTGTCGTACAAACCCTACCGAGTCGTAAACCCCTAGTTTTGGAGTAGTTCCGTATCCTGTAGGGTATCCAGGTGGTACTGGAGTGTACCTAGGCACCTAATGCTGCTACTAAGGTATTAGTAACCAGGTAGTATAATAATACAGTCAAACCTAGGTTATCCGGCACTCCAGTTATCTGGCACCTCGTTTATCCGGCACCTTGAGGCCGGTCCCCAGAGGTACCGCCTTAGGTGGATGGATATATCTGGAGACCTCATGTGAATAGATGTCCAGGCAGTTAACTGTTTAAATAACTGTTTCGTTCCATTCAATCCATATCCAGAAACGAGTGGTGCAAATTTTCGAGGGTGAGTTTAGTCGATATAGTACAAGAAAGAGTAAATTTGGCACAAAAAATTAAATTTGGTATAAAAATTTGTAAAAATTGTACCGACTAGTTGTACCGAGTCGTAGGTTGTACCGACTCGTTGTACCCAGTTGTACGTTGTACCGAGTCGTTGTACCGAGTCATACTTGTACCGAGTCGGTGTACCGAGTCGTACTTGTACCGAGTCGGTGTACCGAGTCATTTGTGTACCGAGTCGTTGTACCGAGTCATACTTGTACCGAGTCGGTGTACCGAGTCGTACTTGTACCGAGTCGGTGTACCGAGTCATTTGTTGTACGAGTCGTTGCTATACCGTAATTAAGAGTGTTGGTAAAGATGAAGGCGAAATGCTTAGCAAAATGGCACATAAATACCGTCAACACATGCAAAGCACTTCACTTCTAACTGTCTTTATTGGCTCTTTTGGATATTTGAGGCCGAAAGAGGAAGAAATCAGATATGTTGTAATGAAAAATTTGGCGCCAAAACTTGCAGATCCTTACAAAAAATATGACTTAAAGGGCATTTTATTCCCTAAAAACTCTCCGCAACGTTTTCGTTTTGAGCCAGGAAATGGTATAAGCCTGACATACATGGAGGATAATTTTTTAAATGTACGTTTTTTCATTACCACAAACAATCGATGCTTGTTCTAAAGACGTTCTATATAAGAACACACGAGAATACTATCGGAATATTCGTTTGTGAAAAAGTAGCAAAAAAAACTGAAGCTGGGAAACAGAGCTTACATAAAAAGTAAAAATGGACAATATACGTGAAAATTAAATCGATCAGCTTAAAAATGAAATCCTTCCCTGTCAATTGTTGGCGAAAGAATTTTTGACGAAAGAAAAAATTAGAAATCAGTTAGTCAACCAAAAAGGGTCTCGGGCCGGCCCGCGGGCCGTCCGGGCCTGGCCGTCCTGCACCCGATTTTCGAACACATATGTCGGCCTTAAAAATGCATTATGGAAGCTGAGATTCCAGGCTACAAAACCTATATTGACATTTACAGAAATCTAATAAAAATTTTGAATAATTTTTAAAAAATAAACTCGATTTAAAAATATAGACCCTATCATTAGGGTTGGCAATATCGTAGCTTTGACTTCAAAAGTGTTTCAAAAGCCTTCAGATTCATTCTGGATTGCTGTTTCAAAAATTTTCGGTCACGACGCTTGTAAATTAATCACGCACCCCCCGCCACTGCCCCCCGCTCACAGCTTCCTCCCCCCCCCCGCTCCTCCCCCCCCCCCGCTTCTCCCCCCCGCAAATTTTTTTAGTCCAATCTCCCCCCTGCTCCCCAAAAAGCGGGGGGGGGGGGAGCCAACCCTACCTATCATTGATAACTAGAAAAGTGCTAAGCCCAAAGGCCGCCCCTGGTTACTTCCCAACTGGGTACCACATCCTGAGTATTTCCACCCGGATAGCGCCAGATGCCACCACCTGAGCGCCCCCTTCTTGGTACTTCCACCTGGTTACCACATCTTAATCATCCCCACCTGGGTAACACCTTCAGACTCTGAGACCTCAGACTCCAGCAGTGTGACCGGCCGTGCGGAACCGTTATACCAACTTGTATTTTTGTTTTGGTATTACCAAGGGGCCGTTGTTATTAAAAACGGTCCCTCGGTACTTGTTGACAACTTGTTAATATCGAGGGTTGACTGTAATTAGAAGTCGAAAGTAGTTTTTGACAAATTGAATTTTTTCGGGACGGACAAGACGGAATTTAAATAATTTTTCTTCGGGACGGAACACCGGGACGGGACAGGTGTCGAAAAATTTCCGGGCGGGATTCCGGGACGGGACGCTTCTCTAAAATTGACGGGACGGGACGGAATTGTCCCGTCCCGTCCCGTCATCATCTCTACTTCAGAGTACCACCTCCTGGGTACCTCCACCTGGATACCGCCTCCTGGGTATGGTAAATACTGGGTATTTACTCACCGTTCAACCCTATGAGTACCTCTATCCAGAAAAAAGTGAGAAAAAAAGTTTGATGGCTCATTTATAAACGTTGTCGTTGTCGTCGTCGTTGTCGTTGGAAAAAATGTTTTATAAAGGCACTTTTACGCCAGCGACAACGACAACGCCAACGACGACGACAACGACAACGACGACCTATTTATAAAAAATCCAACGACAACGCCAACGACAACGACGACGCCAACGACAACGAAATTTTTTCTCTCAAGTTGGAGAAGTTTTGCATTTTAAGTCAGAATTTTAAGGATCAACTATATTCTCCACACGTTTTCCCTTGAAACCTCGTCTGAGAATGCGAAATTTGTCCAATTTTGAATGAAAAATTTCGTTGTCGTTGGCGTCGTCGTTGTCGTTGGCGTTGTCGTCGGATTTTTTATAAATGAGTCGTCGTTGTCGTTGTTGTCGTCGTTGGCGAAAAAAAGGTTTTATAAAAAAAATATTCCAACGACAACGACAACGACGATGACAACGACAACGTTTATAAATGAGCCATGAACCTTTCCTCTTATACTGGCTACCCTGCGTCTGAGCACAAGCCACAAAAAGTAGTTATAACATGTTTGAGTCTCGCCTACCTTAAGTTTAAGTTATAAAACAGCGGGAGGGTAATAAGTTAGGATAGGAGAGTTCGGACTTGTGAAGCATAATCTAAAGCCCTGATCTTAATCCAAAAGCATCGGGGAAGGGGTAGGGTGATGTGTTATATGGAAGAAGAAACTGGACATCGGGATTGTTTAAACGCTTTGCTAAACATTGAAATAAAGCTGTAAATCGTTTATATTTTTAGAATAAAGTTAAATTTAGAACAAAAGCTAGTTAAATTTTGACCATATAACACACGGGTCAACGCTAAAATCTGATACTATAAAATAGAGTGAATTTGCTTGCAACTTATCCGGCGTTAAAAATTCGTCCTTAAAATTAAAACTAATTTAATAATACTAGGAATACTAGTACATACAATGACATATGGTTCCATTTTCGGCTTGGACAGCTTGATAAGATATTCTGCTTATGGAATAATAGTTTAATCTTTTGGCCAATAACATTTTTGATAGGCGACGGTGCGATTGTACCTTTCTCTTTGTAAGCTTGCATCTACTTGTTCATTTCTAGGATTACCCAGGTGGACTAGTATATCAAAATCCATCATCAAGCAAAATTTTGTCTGTGTTGGAAAAAGACATTGAAGTTAGTTTTTACGGTTATAATTATTGTAAGTTTAGAAATCTAATAATAAAAATTTAGTTTTTAAAAGAATTTAAAGTTGTTGACTAGAGTTTATTAATTATCATTACACCAAAACAAATATCCGAATCAGCTGCTTCTGATATGGAGATTGACTCTGTTTATGAGCAAGCAGTATCACAGTAAGTTTTTTAATGTGTTTTTACAACTAAAAACATTTTAAATCTAGAAATGTTATCAATCCGTTGATGGCACACGCTAGAAAAAATGAGGCTTATGATATCATGGCCCATTCAGACCTCCAGACAGATATTGAAGTAAGCTTTGCAATCATTGACACTCTTGTCTACTATGGTTGCTTCAAAAAAATTGAGAAGAGTTATAAAAGAACTAGATCTAGTCTAACAGTAACTATTTTTGAATAAAATCAATATAAAATGCCCTATCCTCAAATAAATACCGGACAATGCTTTTTGACTCAGAAAAGAGCAGTTCTCTTTGCAGAAACCCTTTTTAATAAAAAAAAGTCTAAAACCTACAGAGGAAGAAACCCATCTAGAATAAACGCAAAACTAAATACACCCAAAAATTATAATATTCTATCGTGCTTTTATGTTTTAAATTTGGCTATAGGAACTAAGATTATTTTTGGGAACCTAAAAAGAAACCTTTAATTTTTTACCGAAGAGAATGTTTAATAAAAAAGGTTCGAAAATAATAGAAATGAAGCAGGAAAAATCTAAGTTTGTAAGGTTATGTTCATAATTTTTAAAAAAAATTTTGGTCTCAACTATATTTTTAGGAAAACTTGGACCGAAGAAAAGAAAACATAGTTTTTTGTGTTTTTAATTACAAATTTTTTCTGTGTGCCCTGTTAAGCCATGTGGGACTAGTGTTCCATGTGTGATCAGTGTCCCTCGTTTATTCCGCTCCCTCTCCTTACAGCCCTTATTCCCTCTAAAAATTCAAAAAGGCCCCAATATAAATTATGAAATTTTGACAAAAAAAACATGATATTTTTGTGCTTCATAATTAAAGAAACACGCAGAAAAATTAGTTTTACGAAGTTAGTTAAAAAAAATCAAGTGTATGTGGAGGAGTTACTAAATTCCCTGTACCAGATGGCAGTTTACAAAAATCGACCCTAGTAGCGAATACCACCCCCCCCCCCAACGATTTTCACCTTTTTTACTTTAGTAAAAAGTACCCAAATATATGTCCCAGACCCCGGAAAATGTGCACAAACTCTTCATTAGTCACAACTTCCGTACGCTGGCCTACCCCCAAGCCTAAGGGCTAAGCCTAAACTTGTTGTTGCAAGGGTAGTTACAGCAATTTTAAAAGGTCGGATTCTTGGGAGGGGGGGGGGTATTTGCTACTAGCGCCCAAAATCGTACCCTCAACTTTCACGCCTGCCATACTTTCTGCAAATATGCTCTCCAAAGTTTAAACGCAAATCTTGCGCTCGCACATTATCTTTAAACATGTTTCTTCGTAAAACTCGCCAAAAACAGTAATTGTATTAAGGGATTGGATCCAGACACTGTTACTATACAAGACGTAGAGACATATTCTGAAAGATTTATTAAATTCTTTAAAGAACATATTTTCCCATGTCAACTCAATGAGAAATGTTCCTCGAACACAACATCTTCTGATCAATCTGAAATTGACCAACTCTAACTCTTTCAAGTCAAAACTTCCATCGCCATATTTACAGTCTTCGACTTTAGAACATAGCTTGTCTTTTCCGCATAATTCTAGCCTACACAATAATTCTCCTGCTCAAATTTCTCCTGGAATCCAAAATTCACATCATTTTGAAGCTTCGGTCTCTCTAAGAACCGCCCCACATGTTTCTGTGCAAAATTCTTTCATCAATCTAAACCACCCACAAGCCTCCTATTTTACGCCCGCTTCACAATTTACTAACCTCCAGCCTGTTGCATCCAGTTTAAGTCATGTTTCACCCAGCCAGCACTCTTCTGGCAGCAATATACATCCTGATGTGTCTCATGTGCATTCTTTTGGGAGTCAGGTACATCCTACTTTACCATCTTCAGAAGCCAATCTGATGCATCACTTACAAGCTCAAGGATCCTCTGGACACAATACAGAGCATAATTTACCTATAAAATATTTTATGGGAAGCGAAGATCTTCACAACCCCTCATCAGACTCCACAAAAAGCGACACAGAAGCAGGCTCACCTAATCCTCAGTCTGCAATGAAGAAATCGAATTCTAAAAAGCGACTACGAGATTCTCCTTCAGACAGTCCTCGATCTTTCAAGCGGAGCTCAAATGACTTAATTGGTATGAATATATTGTCATTAAGTGATTGATGCAAATATTTTAAATTTTTGTTCTTTTGTTAGGAATAAATTGTCGAATAGTGAATGAGGCATAAAATTGGGTTTTTCAATAAGTTATTTGGTTAGTTTGGCTATTTGTCAAATTTTATAATTTCAGAACTTATATTCAAAAATTACCATCATTTGAGGGTGGTTATTTCTAGTACCAAATTACTTATTTATAGTTCCATATTTGTTTTTAGTCTTTAACCCTGTTTTGATAGATTTTTCAGCAGATCATGTTTTCTATAGCTATTTCACTGATAAAACATAGGTTTTGCATAACAGAAATGCTTAATTCCCGTTCCATAGCTTTTCAACTTGATAATCAGAAGATGATTTCAGAAAAGGTCGGTTTGACCTTGGCCCGGTCAAATGTGATGATACTTTTGTTTTTAGCTGCTAGTCTACTAAAAAATCACTGGAACGGCATGGGCAATAAAATCAGCTCTTTTTCGGACTACTTCTTTCGACAGTGGATAGATTCAAGCTTCTCAGGATGGTTCGAAGCTTTTTCGTCTGCCAATACCACTAACAATGGATTAGAAAGCCTCAACAGGGTCATGAAGGATTGCCACACACTCCGTAAAAAACTGGTTTTAGCCGAATTCATGCCTTTGATGGAGCGAATTATGAGAAATTATAGTGCCTTCCTGACTATCAGGTTTGCAAATTTTAAAACTAATAAACCCATTATTTGGATTCTTCATGACACCTTCGCAAGTACCCGACATACCACCTGACATGTTTCATGAAGCTTATGAGTTACGCCGAGGAAATCGTGGTGTGGTCAAGTCTGCTAGCAGTCCTTTTACCTACCTCTTGCCAACTCCGTTCTGCTCCGAAGGTGATGATTTAGCTGTACTCTATACAGAGCTTAAAACAAATTGCTATCTTGATTGGGAAAGGTGGGTTTTCGTGTGAATTTCTTATACGATATATTGATATGTCTTATTTTCGGTACTGTGAACTCCGAAAAAAGTTTGTGTATGCCTATTCGTCAAAGAAGGCCACAAATTTCTACGATTGCACTTGTGTGACTGGAACGAAAAAAGGGATTGCAAAGATGCTGTGATGATTATGGAGCTCGAACACCTAATTGTCTACCTGAAAGAAGCAAAGACTAGAAAACTAGAGGGAAAACGAAAGCGAGGTAGACCGGCTACCGAAGAAAGAACAACGCAACAGTTTAATCATTGAAATATTCGTTACAATGTTTTATATTATTTGTACTCACATTTATGAAATAAACTTGAGGATAAAGTCGACCTTCTATTACTATAAAATACTCAACATGGTAATCGAAGATAAGATGTATTGTCAAGAGAAACGAGAACTTTGGTGAAAACCCTGAGTAGGAGCATAACTTCGTCAAATTAGCCCTGAAGGGCTAATGAATTTTTCAATTTGTATGGTGAACCACTACTGTTTTTGCTGTTTCAGTCATTACAAAGTATGCTGGTCACTTGATTTTAGCTAGGACAAGATGATTTGATCGCAAATTTGACCAGATTTTTGAAATCCCAGTTGTCGATCTCGAGAGGGGTAAGTATGCTCAATAAACGGATATGGAACGGGAAAAGAGCACTTTCTATATGAAAAAATCGTGTTTTCTCATAAAAAGTAGCTATGAAAAGTATGATCTGCTAAAAAATCTAGCAAAAACAGGCCTAAAATGAAAAAAATTTGATTTTGGTACTAGAAAAAGGTATTTCGGTACTAGAGATAAGTATCTTGATACTAAAAATAAGTATTTTGGTACTAGATCTAAGTATTACCCTCATTTAAACCCAAAAAAATAAAATTAAAATTTCAGATTGAGCAATCTAATTAATATTTTTGCAAAACAAAAGTATAAAGTTTAGATAAAAAGTATAATGTATTTGAAAAGACGGGATCAATTAGTCCTGCAAAGACTAATTTTAAAACATTTTTTACCAGCAAGTGATTAATAAGAACACAAAATTAAAAATAAATTGATTAATCGATACCTGAGTGAAAAAGATAAAATAAACTTGCTTTTAGGCCGAAGAGTTGGTTTTTTTAATTTTTAGTTAGGATACCTGCTTCACATATTTTTATGCTTAAAAATGCTTAAAACTGTATCGGTAGTGCTGTTAGTGTGTTTTGTTCATTTTACTTTGTCTTTCATTTTACTTTAATAAATAAGTTTTTTTTGTCAGTTGAAATATAACCAAGTACGGAAAAAAACTTTTCTAAGAAAGTAATGTTTTTAAAAATTAATGGGTTTGAATAAAAGAAGTCATTTTATCCAAAGCTTATTGCCGCTTAAAGCAAACCTAAGGCTAAGCCTAATTATTAAGTCTGAAAATTATTGGGAGGGGGGGGGCGGTGTAGGTGGTTGAAATCGAGTTGCGCCAAAAATTTGAATTCCATTTATGAGTGAATTTATGTCAGTATTTATAGTGCAGTGAAAGTAGGTTAAGTCGTCAGATCTGGCAAGGTCGAGCAACGTCGGGCTCGACCGTAAAAGTTGAAGTGCACACGCACTTCCCCATGCCCCTAAGTGAACCCCCTTGAAGTGCATCCCCACCCCCCCCCCCCCTTGGGAGGGGGTGGTTTTTGGTTTCTTGGTTAGAGTGGTCCCGCGCGAATTCAAAATTTCAAAATTGCTGTGCTTATCAAGTTTCATGGTCCTTTAAAACTGAAAACAGTTATTGATAATTATGGTCCAGCACTCACTTTTCTAAAGTAACTCGTGAAATGTCGAACAGTGATTTTTGACACCGAACTTGTGCTCAGCGTGGTAGATTTGTATGTAAAACTGATTTCACATAAAAAACTCGCCTCTAGATTTCATATTCTGCTCGTGGCAAGAAAACATTCTAACGTGCTTATATTGAGTTTTCAAGACTCTTTCGAATCTTTTTTGTCTTGAGCGTAAAATTTGAAGAATTCCAAGAATTTGAAATTTGAAAGCGTTTTTTCGGTTATAACAATTTTACATGCAAATCAACCATGCTGTCAGAATCAAAGGTTTGTCCAGCAAGAGACAAGTTATACGTCAAATAATTGATCTACATTTACGAGTTACTTTGAAAAAGTGCATGCTGAACACAGAGAAGCATACATTATAATAATTTTAAAATTTAAAAATACTTTTTGGGGACAGTACACTGATATAGGTCAAAATTTTGGGCAGTGCTATAGTGAAAGAGCTTTTTGGAAGGGGTACAATGGTATAGCGGTGGAATAGATTGGGCACAGTGGAAAAGCAGCAAAAGATTTCTTAAAAATCGGGGTACCTATACAATGTTTGGCTGTAGGTGAAAACACAACAAATTATGTGTTTACCCCCTTAAATTATTTTTTTACCCCCTTAAATTCAAATTTTGAACAAAATATGTGTTTACCCCGTGGTGTGCAGAAGAGATAAATTTATCTGTTCAGCGATAAATCTTAGTATCAGATAAAATTTTATCTGTCAGATAAAAATAATATGAATTTTATCTGATAGATAAATTTATAGGTTCAGATAAATTTATCTGTTCTGCGCACCACGGTTTACCCCCTTAAATATGTGTTTACTCCCTAAAATTATGTGTTTAGCTCCTCAAATTCAAAATTTTCAGTAAATTTTGCGCGGATTCAAATTTTATAGTCAAAAAATGACTTGGGTCGCTCAGAATCCCACCCCGGAGTGGCCAGAAGCCCCTGAAAGTTGTTTTTTGGAGGTTTACTAAAGGGGGAGTAAAATTTTTGAGCAAAAGCGATCGACTGAATCAGAATTCCATTCCGATGGGCTTAATCGCTCAGAATTTCACTCTGAACTATCCTCAACCATCTTAAACCACCCTAAACTATCCCAAACTGTTCCAAACCAGTATCTAACCACCCTGAATTAGTACTTAAGGTGGTTAAGATGGTTGGAAATTCTAGCCACTTCGGGGTGGGATTCTGAGCGATCCAAGTCATTTTTTGACTATAAAATTTGAATCCCCGCAAAATTTAATGGAAAGTTTTAATTTGAGAAGCTAAACACATTATTTTAGGGGTAAACACATAATTTAAGGGTTGTTTTCAATTATAGCCTAGAATGTTTTTGTGACACTACCAACAGATACAGAGCCAGCAATTGTTTTCCCAATAAGCGATTGTCATTGCTGCTAACTAAGTACGTATCTCATAGAAAATCGTGTTTTGTGCATAACTATGGCAAAAAAGCTTCCAATAAATTTGTTAATAAAAAATGAGTGCTCACATGACCATCCACATGATTGCTGGATGATTTTTTTCGCTTGGTCTTTATTTTAGCGCTGTTCTTGCTTTGACGTCCTTAGCGAGGTAGGGCAACTTGAAATTTTTTTTTGATTCTCTAAAGTCTCTCTAGATTTAGTGCTATCGTAATCAGCATGCCTTGTTCTTCGGTGCACACCAGCTGTTGGCTCAAAAAAGACGAGAAAATTATAGAAACAGAGCATGCACCAATAGTCCTACCACAACTGCACAAGAGGCGTGCATCATCTAACACATGAGTTTCACAAACTATTATTATATAAATTATTTCGAAACTTACTTTTTGACTATTTCACTATTTGAAATTTAAAAAATGGCTTCACTTTTATTATCGCGCTTCGCTTATTTACTTTTGATTTTTGTAATTATGTTGTGTATTTTTCATTTTTTATGGCTGTTACTGAAACCTTTTTCCAGTACTTTTTTCAAATCTTAGCCAAAAATACTGGAGTCTAGCACGTAGTTTCTGAAAATCAGCACCTAATTCGTTATTTTTGCCTATGAAAGACTAAAATCGCCATTTTCTGTATTTTTTATCGAAAAATCGCCATGTGGTCTAAAATGATGAAAAAATCAAAAATATACAGTTGCGGAAAAAGTTACGGTCCGATCAAAATTTTTTTGATTTTTTATGCAAATTGCTGTGTACACGTATATTTTTAGAATAAAATTGAAAATCGAAATAGACAGTCCTGTGCAGAATTTCATGCACTACAAAACTGTCATTGCTGTTTAAAATATTTTAAACAAATTATGTTGAGCATCGCCACTCATTCAAAAGTATCCGAAAAACAAGGTACGAAAAAAGTTACGGTCCAATAACATTTGATCTTTTTTATATGCTTGTCTTCAATGGTGAAAGATTACAGCATACATTTTTTAAGAGCCCTGAATTTTAGCTGCAATTTAGAAGGTCAAGCTTTTGCTTTAAATTGTTCTGAGAAAACTTATGACCATCAACATAAAAGTGTCGACTTTTAGTCAAAATCAAAGTAAATGTAAGGAAAATGGTGGTTCGGTCACGTAAATACCAGCTATTCTTGAAAATTTTAATATCAAAAGCTAGCATTCAATGCATTTTCTAAAAGTTCTTTTATTTATCTACAAAATGGCATGTCGACTGCTCTTTTAGAATTAGACAGGGCTAAGAAACGGATGGTTGAAGTTGGAAAAAACAAAAATGTACCAAAATGAAGTAAAAAGAGGAGTTTATAACTCTTCCACAGCAATTTGCATAAAAAATCAAAAAAATTTTGATCGGACCGTAACTTTTTTCCGCAACTGTACACCGAGTCTTAATTTTACACACAAAATTTTACCACATACAAACAAAAATAAGGAATTAGTCGTTGGGTTCAGTGATTAGATGCTGCATTTCAATTTGATCCCTTTTTTAAATTCACCTTAGTGCTTTCATACAACGTTTTTGGCCCTAATAGGTCATAACCAGGGATTCACCGATATCCGATATCCGGCACTATTTGACATCCGGTATTCGGTATCTGAAAAAGGCCAAGTTTCGGATAAATTAGGCAAGCATAGGCTATTGTCACACTTTCTTCGAAATTAATCTACATATAGTATTATGGAGGTGAAGTCCGTGACGCTTTTTTGCGTTTCTTTGCTTTTTAGTAGCGTTTTTCAACGCTTTCCACCCCCCTATGTAGATGTTATTTCGATATAGTTTTTTCAAGGCGCATCTTTTGTGCTATTGTACAGAAACTCCGACACGGTGCAGTGTTGCTCAATGAAGCAAAAACAAACCTGCCATAGGCAAGTTTTTGAGGTCACAGATGCAAATCCACGTGGTAGCGAACAACTTTTTTAAGTAAAATCAGACCTTTAAAGTCATAAAGGAGTTTGTGCCACTTAGGATGGCTGAGAAAAGCACCGGCACCCGGGCGTAGCTACCCAGGCAGTGGTACTAAAGTGGGTGTACCAAGTTAGTGGTACCCAGATGGTGGTTCCCAGGTGGGTGTACCAAGGTAGTCGATCCAGATGGTGGTATCCGGGTGTGATATCCTATTGAATTTTTTTCTTAATTTTTTTCAGTGAAAAATTGTCGCTTTCTTTAAATTTTGTTATTTATCAATAAAGTTTGTCACACTATCTGTCACACTTTTTATGTAGTT
>SADC01001216.1:159979-197783 GCA_004194705.1 Ditylenchus dipsaci | reverse complement strand
TCATTTCGTCCCGGTCATTTTCGTCCCCGGTCATTCGTCCCCCGCCGTCCCCGGCCTTTCGTCCCCTGGCCTTTTCGTCCCAAAAGCCGCCATTTGAAATTTTTAAACAGGTTCAAATACTGGGGATAGTAAGAAACTTTCTTAAGTACAAATATATGTCCAGACCCCGGAAAATGTGCGCAAACTCTTCATTAGTCACACAACTTCCGTACGCTGGCCTACCCCAAGCCTAAGGGCTAACCTAAACTTGTTGTTTGCAGGGTAGTTACAGCAATTTTTTAAGTCGGATGCTTGGGGGGGGGTATTCGCTACTAGCCGCCGAATTACTATCTACCACCACCCAGGCACTTCCACCTAGTACCTGATTCATATCACTGCCTTGTTACTACCACTAAGTAATACTTTCTCGGTCTACAACCTTCATACTAATCACGTGGATTCCTACAGGATTGAAAACTATTTATAGGAAAAAACTCCAGAACTGGTGTTTCCTGATGTTCTAGCATTCTAAAACCGTGTTCAGAAACCAATTATGGATAGGCACAATAATTTTTAGTTACTTTCAATTAAATCCAATATTTCGGATTCTGGAAGTGGATACCCATTTAGAGGAGGTACCAGGGGATTACACTATCATCCTGAGGCTCACGGGTCTTATAAATACAAATATATGACTGTCATTCAAGAAAAAAATGTCTGCTACCACATGGATCTGAACCTGTTTGAAAATTTCAAATTGGCGGTTTTGGGACGAAAAGGCCAGGGACGAAAAGGCCAGGGACGAAATGACCGGGACGAAATGACCGGGGCGAAATGAACCGGGGACGAAATGACCGGGGACGAAAAAGACCGTCGCCCCAAAAAGATTTACAATATAGAATTATTTACTTGATTTTACGATGGTTTCACTACAACATTCGACAATATTTAGTGAAACCACAGTAAACACAAATAATAAACATCACATAAATAATTTTATATGTAAATTTTTGCACCCGTCAATGAGTTTTCATTAGGCTGACAATGCCATTCTCATTTCATTTTGTCCAAAATTCAGTTTGTGCAAATTCAATTCGTCAAAAATTCAGTTCGTCTAAAAGTCAATTCGTCTAAAGTGCAATTCGTACAAATTCAAACAAGGTGAAATCCTTCAAGGTTCTTATTAATTCATTTCAATTTCAATAACCATGTCTAGGCACTGCCAAATACAATCACCTGACTGTTTCTGTTTTCTTTCCTAAGTAGGTCACCAAGCACCACGTCCTTTCGACTGCCACCTAAAATACTGGGGCTCTGAAACTACTTGAGGACTGAGGTTTCTGCAGTTCAAATAGCTGTTTTTGTATGACAAAATCCTACTCAGGACGGATTATGGGTGGGATACAATGTTTTTTTATTTAATTTGGGCTAATCCAAAAATAAGTATTATGGAGGTGGATACCCGTTTGAGCAGGTTTCAGATGTTCTATGCACCCTGAAGCTTACGGGTTCGTTCAAAGCTATTTTAGCCAGGAAAAAATATTTTGCCACGACCGGGATTCGAACCCTTAACCTATTAGAGACTTAATTTACGAGGACGATCTCATGCTGCAGTGACAAAGACCAATAAAATCTGGTTTTCGGGGTTATTAAAGGGGGCACAAACTTTTGCAAAAAAACGATTTAGCGAATCAGAATCGCAATGTGATCGGATGAATCGCTCAGAATCTCACCATCGAGCATTACGAACCACTCCGAACTACCCTAAACTACCCGATCGCATTGCGATTCTGATTCGCTCTATCGTTTTTTTCGCAAAAAATTTGGCCTTTAGTAAACCCCCTGAAAACCAGATTTTATCAGCTTTCGATCACTCTGGCACGGGTTTCTGAGCGGTTGAAGTTTACTGTGATCGTAAAAATCGTTTTCTTACACAAATTTCGACTTGGAATTCAAATTTGGACGAATTGACTTTGACGAACTGAATTTGGACGTTGACATTCTGTTTTCATTACAGCCACGATAACCAAGTGAGCTTCTAAGAGTGCCTAGATTCGTGCACTTTAGCTGTCATTGTCACCTGATATCCTCATTAGCTGCTTTGCCTTTACCATGACTCTGCGCAATGATTCTCGGCTGTTCAGTAAATACTTCGAAGGAAAAACATTTCTGGCGCGTTTTCCTCACAATCACTCGACTCGCTCGACATACTTATTGTTATCTGAACGAGAATACTTGGTGTAGATTACAGTAGCGCCAATTTTTTGTACAGCCAAAATTCTATTATTTTGAATAAAATATTTGAAAAACCAAAATATACGTCTTAATTCGAGGTCCCGTCGATACGAATATCGTATCGTTATATCGTATAAATCGTTCTAGAATAGCGCCAAAAACATCGTATCGTTATATCGATCGTTAGAACCGAAAAATTCGTTTATCGTATCGTTCACACGAAAATATATCTTACACCGTTTTTCAATTTTGTTAGATTTTTTTTTGAAAATTGTGCTTGTGGTGATTCAACTTCTGTGTCTTTTTTTCTTTCTTGTCAAAGTTTTTCACATTTTTTCAGTCTCAGGATGAGCCTCGTTTGAAAAATTGTACTCGAAGACGAAGATGCAAGTGGGTTTTCTTCACGAAAACATCGGAAGTGAAGCAAGTGCAATTCGTGCCAAGCCAATACTAAGACGAGCAATGCAGGACCTGCAAATGTAAAGCAACATCTTTCGAAGCATCCGAAATATAAAAAAAACTGGAAGAAGTGGAGAGGGCCGAGTAGTCAAAGAAAAAAGACTACAGCAAGGATTGACTAAGTTTTGTGATGTATGAAAAAGGTAACTTTGCTTATTGTTTTTGGAATGTTTCAATTGTTTTAGGAGAACTCAGCACTGGATCGGAAGGTTATGTACTATTGCTTGCACGATACAACTAAGTTCCAATTCTTGATGATTCATCATTTATTATATTATTATTCATCCTTTGATTCAAGCATTCATGGTTTGGCTATGTTCCTTGATCCACGCTTCAAGGACAGGATGGCCAATAATCGGCTGCGCTCAATTTATATGTGGCGTCGTGGATTCAAGAAGAATGTGAGAAGGAAACTGAAGTTCCAGCCAGCAATTCAGGTTTGTTCTAATCGAATATTCGTGAGCTTACTGTTTGTTAGAAGTGCATTCTCCACCTTCAAAACGAACAAATTCCTTCTCAGCAAGCATGCAAATCTGTCAGGGACAGGGAAGAATCCGAAGCACAGCAGTCCAGCGAATCTATGGCCGAGATAAAATCTTACAACAAGCTGAAATGCATCGACTCAGAAGAGAATTTCTGGAATTCTGGAAGGTCGGTTTACATTTTCGATTTCTAAATTTAGCTGCTTTCTTTAGAGTAATGAAAAAAGTTATCCAATCTTGCCAAGATCGCGCAACGCTTTTTTCCGCTCCCGCAACAAGCAACCAGTGAGCAGCTTTTTTCCGTTGCGAGGGATGTCTTCGACTACAGAAGGTCAAGATTAAAGGCAGGAAACGCTGAAATTTTGATCTTCTTGAACAAAAACTTCCGTTGTTAGATTTTGAGTACTATGTTTGTTGATTGTGATGTTTATTGAGTTGAATAAATGCTTTGAAATAATATCGTAACATATCGTGATATATCGTTGGCGAAAAAAATATCGTATCGTTATATCGATCGTCTGAAGTTTGCCTAAAAATATCGTATCGTTATATCGGTAAAAGGCAAAACGATCCTCTAGTCTTATATAGCACACTCAGAGCTTTCTAGCAAGTTTAAAGGGCCATTGCAACCTGTTTTGGATCGTCCTCGCGCCAATGCAAATTTTTCTACCTAATCATTTAACTTCTGTACAGATTTTCCAACTTGGTAACTGACAAAACAAGACCTGAATTTAATTCTAGTTATAATTTTGTTAGAAACCAAGTTGAAAATTCGTACGTGAATCCAACGATAAAGGAAAAAATAGAATTGGTGGGGACAACCGTTGTCGGAGACGGCAATGCCCCTTCAAGTTTATTATATGTGTCTTGATGAAAGAAATTCACAGACTAAAACGACTTTATGGAAAAAAAACTCTTATAGTACAACTGAAAAAAATAGATTGTTTAAATTATATAAAAGCTTTCTTGAAAGTTTGAAATAAATACAATCATATAATATATATTTTACGTTTCTTCTACTACTTCATTGCTGTTTTTTCGGGTTGAATGTTGTAGCATATTGAACTTGAACATTGCTGCAGTTTTAAATTTAAAAAAAATAATGAGTAGAAATATCTTAGTTTCCACTTCGACATTAACACATGAATCGAAATCATACGTTAACATTACAACAATTAAAGTTTGTAAATTTTCAGTAAAAAAATATTGACAGGAGCCGAAATACCAAATCAATGTCAAGAATATTCAGCACACCTTGGAACACACTTAGAATGATGAGAAATGTCGGCATTTAGGCACAAGCGGCATTCTAACCTGGTAATTTTAGTTAAAACATAATAAATATTAATCACTTTCAATGAATGGCGAATGAAATAGATCAGGCTGCTTATTTTTGATTCTTTCTTTTTTTTTGAGATTTTTCCAAACTTTTTTCACTTCGTGACCGAAAATTTGTCGAAAGCTGTATTATTCATGCGAAAAGGTTTACCGTATTCGACACGATGTATTCTCGAAAAAGAATAGAAAAAAAACTCGTGTTCTAAGAATGCATCTAACTAATTTCACAAAAGACATTTTTATTGGAAAGTTTTCATTCCACTTGGAAACTTTTTTTGCTTTCATACATTTGTCTTGACACGAAAAGATTTGTTCATGTGACCGTATTCTCTATTAAACGGGCCGGCCCGTTATTTTTTTCAACCCCTCGGAAATCGGAAAATTTTGAGGTGGATTCTCGAAATTTTTGGGCGCTCAACCAAAATCTAAAAAGTGGAATCGGTAGATCTCGTGAGTTATGAAAACGCAGTAAACAGATAAGCAAAATATTTACTCTGGCTGAGATATAAGTCCTCAAAGTCGAGAGGCCCGTTAATAAAGAAAATACGGTGGTATTATTTCGCGATCAAGCGCGAATCAAGGTGTCATTTAACGTGGTAACATATAATATAATTGTAGTGTAAAGAAAACCAACAAAATTATTAAAAACATGTAGGAAACTCTTTTTTACCGAAGCCTGCTAAATAACTCAAAATTAAATTTAATAGTTTTAAAATATTCTGAAATTAAGTTGAACACTAATTTTGAGCCTTTTCTCTAAATGAATTTTGTCATACAGTCGACTCTCGCAATAAAGAACGCCCTGAATAACAAACTCTCTCAATAACGAACACTTTTTTGGTTTGGTTGGATTTTCGATAAAGTACTTATAACATACCTTCTCAATAACGAACTCTCTCAAAAAATGACACCTATGTGAACACCTAAGAGCGGTCCCCAGGAGGTTCGTTATTGGGAGAGTAGAACTGTATATAAGAATCTTTTTTTAGCAATGTTTTCTAGGATTTATGCTATCTTGTGTTATTATAATTTCTATTCTTTGTTAGCAATATGAAAAACATTCAAGTTAATTACCACACTTCACGAATGAAATAGATCAGGCTGCTTATTTTTGATTCTTTCTTTTTTTTCGAGATTTTTCGAGCTCTTTTTACTTCGATGACCGAAAAAATTTGACGTAAAGCTGAATTATTCCTGCGAAAAAGTTTACCTTATTCTCCACGATGTATTCTCGAAAAGAATACAAGAAAAACTTGTGTTCTAAGGAAGGCATCTAACTAATTTTACGAAAGACATTTTTATTGGAAATTTTCATTCCACTTGGAAACTTTTTTCATTTTCATGCATTTGTCTTGACACGAAAAGATTTGTTCATACAATATTTATTTCGCGATCAAGCGCGATCAATGTGCTATTGACGTGGTAACATATAATATAATTGTAGTGTAAAAATAACCAACGTCATTTTAAAAACATGTAGGAAACTTTTTTAACTGAAGCCTGCTAAATATAACTCAAAATTTTAAATTTAAATAGTTTTAAAACACTCTAATATTAGGTTGAACACTAATTTTTGAGCCTTTTCTCTAAAATGAATTTTTTGTCATACATAAAAAATCTTTTTTATAGCAATGTTTTGCTAGGATTTATGCTATCTATTTTTTAAAATTTTCATTCTTTGTTAGCAATATGAAAAACATTCTAGTCATTATTAAAATATGAGCAGCAGTGCTTAGTTGCAATGCTTAACAAGCCATAGGCAGCATCAATAACTGGCCAAAGAATGTAGAGCAGATGCTTATGAGTAGGGACCGAATTTATATGTTTTGCATATTTTTTTGCTGATATTCTTCGAGTTAAATACAACTTAACAACGCTTTTTTAGCTCAGTTTTGAGGGTTTTATAGTGTTTTTCACAGCATATTTGCACATATTTTGCGTTTTTAGAGCATATTTGCATATTCACTGCATATTCTGACTTTTCGAAGCATATCTTGTCATATTTTTATATTTTGCTTTAAAATTTTGAATATTAACATCCATGCTTAATTTCTCTTTTTTTCTTATTTAAATAAACCCACTTGTTGATGACAATGAGAATTTGGAAAATTTCAAAGCACTTTTTTACCGTTGAAAATATTCTTGAATATGTAATCTGGTACCCGTATCTCCTCTAATAAGTCGACATGTCGACTTATTTTTGGACACTTTGTATGTCGGCTTATTAGAGCATGTCAACTTATCGGAGCATGTCGGCTTGTTTTACAAACTTTTCCGACCAAGTCATCGACAAATTATTATTGGATGCTAAACAAGATATTTTTCGGGCGCTTGCATAAAAATCGTTGACCTTCATTCAATCGAGTGGAAGTGAACAAGCACCTGAACGAATTTCGTACATCCAATGAAATGTATTCATCCAGCCTTCGCCTGCCCATACCAAGTTAAGCTTCACTTTAAATTTGTTCTCTATTAGATCGATTTTTTTCGTGGAAGCACCACACGGAAGACACCTTGTGGCCATTAGAAGAGAAAAGCATCACAGTTATTTTTGACTTTTCGTGACCAGTTTGAAACAATACTGTAAACTGAAAAACTAACACTCAGCACACACACAGGAAAGCAATCAAATATGGTATAAAACATTTTTTGCACCCTCAATGCGCTTCCCTTGAGTCGGGACCAACAAGATCATTCACATGGTATACTACGAGCGGATACACACATTATGACGGATACACGATTGAATACAATTACGACCGGATACACTTAAGGTGGAAAGTGACTTTGATTTGAGTTAGGGCACTGGCAACTTTTCGATAACTGATCAAATGAAACCTAGTAAGGCTAAGAATATAAACAGTCAACCCTCATTTAACGAAAACCCATGGGGACCCACTAAAGGTGTCGTTAAATCGGAGTGTCGTTAAATCGAGGGTTCACTTTGACTAAATTTTAGTCACAGCCAACCGAATTGGCTCATTTTCGGGTCTCGTTAAATCAGGTGTGTCGTTAAATCGGAGTGTCGTTGAATCGAGGGTGACTGTGTTCATATTTTGCTGAAAAATAGATTTTCTACGGCAAATCTAAGATAATTAAAGACGGATTATGTGAATAATCCATTTTATCGAAAATAGATTTCATTTGTTTCTCTAGGCAGAAAATAAAATTTGGCCAAAAAGATTTATTTGAAAATTCTTTTTTACCAAAGAATAAATGTCCTTAAATGTCCTTGCCATTTATATATCATTTAAAAAAGGAAAAGTATGGCTACACAACCATATATTTGATTTCCTTCTGAAATAAATTTTTGATTAAATAAGTACTCCAAAGTCTATCAAGACTTTTCTAGCCACAGTTGCTACAGAATACTTAACACAAAGGTTAGAATAGATTAATATGTAAAAAATTTCTGCTTTCTATAGACAACCTAAAAGGTATCAAAACTAAAAAATTCATCTAGCTAAAAATAAAAAAAGTAATAAAAATAGGAATAAGCTTTATGTTTGCAATTAACACAATGGACAGCAAAGTCATTAAAAAGGAAGATCATATTTAAGTTTGGAAACTAGGATAGTCAAAGGACCGAAACCCAATTCGAACTGCTGAATCGAGCCAAAGTACCCCCACGCTTCATTAATGCAAGCTTCTGAATAGTTGAGACTGTACGTCACTATTTCAGCAAACTAGCCAAAAGCAGTTTGAGGAAGCTTTGGTATTTCAACACCCTGGTGCGGAGCGTGACATATATGGACTTGATTGCAGAATTGTAAGCCGAACAAGATGGTCAAAAAAGTAAAAAACGTTGTTATTGCGGGTCAGCTGACGTCCTGAATCATCCAAGTCCGGATTTCTGCTCATGCAACTTTAAGAAAGAAGATATCACCAGTTTTTGACATGTATTAAATTTAATATAAACAAAAAGAGCGGATGACGGGCTTTTTAACCCCTTTTTTTTCACGGTATGAAAATGACCTAAAATTTTTCAAAAAAAATTTTTTCTTCGGAAACATCATATACAGGGGTAAAAGTACCGGTTTTATCATAAAAATGTTGTCAAAATAGCATTTGATAATGAAACATATGAGATTTTGCTATTTTCGTTAGTTTTCCAATCATCAGAAATTATTGTTGTGCCGCTTATGATTTCTTATGGATTTTTTTCAGTAACGTGTTCTTCTTCCAGTCTGGAACACGTATTGCAAAAGCCATGCGCTTCTCCACGCTCAGTGCCTCCGAAGATCCACTGGTCAATACCACGATTTCTCCGACTCGACTGTACTTTCGTTTTGCTATGCACAATTCATCGATCTCAATGACTTTTGACGGACCACCGATTTGCTTTTCATTAAAGCAGTACCTATGAAACGTAAAGTATGACAAAAGTGATCGCAAGAAATTTCTTACTTTTTGCATACTTCCTTGCATAAATTGAGCCAATCCACGACTACTTATTGCTAAGCTGCAGTTTGCGGATAAGATGTCGGTTATCATAGTCAGTCGACCAGATATAGCACACATTGAGAAGAGTTGAAAGAGGAAGATTTGATTTCTTGAAAACGATCCAAACCGTATTGACTTTGCGCCGTAATTAACTTCTTTTAAAAAAAAATACCTGCACACCATCCGCAAATTTTTTCCACACTTCTCGCATGTCATCACATTCTTGATTCAACGAAGCTCCAACCAAGCAATGAGAATATCACTCTCAGACATCCGAAAAAGCTGACGCAATCGAATGTATCGGAAATCGAGAACTTGGCGAAGTTATGATTCATCCACAAGAGAATATTTCATAGCAGTATAAAAAACAAAAATAATCAAACAGCTTGAAGTAAAAAATATAACAAGGAGACCAAGACAGGATACTCAGAAAGACAACAGGGGTATTAAATTACGGGTTGAATGTCTCGAGAATATTTGAACACCGTTAAAAGTATCAAAGCTATATATTGAGAAAAAGATATTCAAGATTGGACTGAAACATTTGACCACAAAATTTTCAAAAAACAACAGGGAGGACCAAGCATGAAAACGAAAAAAACAACAGGGGGACCAAGCATGAAAATAAAAAAAAACAACAGGGGCGACCAAGGCAAAATTTGGAACAGATAGTGGGATAGAGCCATACTGTAAGATAGAGCCATATTAATTTTGGTTATAATTTTGTTAGAAACCAAGTTGAAAAATTGTAAGTAATCCAACAATAAAAAAAATTTGAATTGGCGGGGACAACCATTGTCGGAGACTGCAATTGCCCTTTAAGTTTTATTATATGTGTCTTGACTAAAACGACCTTAATAAAAGATAAACCTCTTAGTACAAGTGAAAAAAATAATTTGTTTATATCATATAAAAGCTTTCTTAAAAATTTTAAACAAATGTAAATAAATATATATAAATTTTACGTTCTTCTGCCACGTCATTGATGCTATTTCGGTTGAATGTTTGTAGCATATTGAACTTGAACATTGCTGCAGTTTAAAATTTAAAAAAGTAATGAGTAGAAATATCTTGGTTTCCACTTCGACATTAACACATGAATCAGAATCGTACGTTAACATTACAACAATTAAAGTTTGTAAATTTTCAAAAAAATATTGACAGGGACCCGTAATACAAAATCATGTCAGGAATATTCAGCACACCTTGGAACACACTTTGGAATGATGAGGAATCAATCACGGCCTCACAGAAAAAAGTTCAAGTTTCAAATCGGGCTCATTCTTTCTTATTTTTCTAAAATCATCAACTTTTTGTTCGATCTAGATATTGTTATTAATAAAGAATTTTAGCTGTGATTTAGGATTTTCGACCCTACCGGAGTATACCCCCCCCCCCCCAAATGAAATTTTTTTAAGTGTTTTTAAAACACCCTATATCGACCCAAAATTGCCTCGGGAGTTCAAAAAAATTTTTTTTTTGAGTTCTGGTTAATAAAAAATTGAGTTTGGACATTTTGAAATTTCGACCATTTGCCTGTTTTGGCATGTTTTGGTCACTGGAGCTGGCAAAAATAGTCTCTAACCAACCAAGCCCCCTGCGCCCCCTTCGGGGCGCAGGGGGCTGGTTGCTTGGGGTTGAGATGCGCACACCCACACACCTTAAACGCAAATCACTCATCACTATACTCTGGTAGCGCCGGATTTTCAATAGTTTCGGCTCTCCTTTTAATTTTGATTAAAAACTGTTATTCCTGCAAAAATAATGTTTCATCAAAACTTCCGTATCGCAGTTAAAAATCACCGAGTCTTTCTAAAAGTGTATGAAAATATATTTAAAAAATCTTGGCGTTTTGTTTATTTTAAAACCGAACTGGAATTTAAATTTTTAAGGGGCCGTGCAGTATTATTTTGCGATCAAGCGCGATCAAGGTGCTATTTGACGTGGTAACATATGATATAATTGAAGTGTAAAGATAACGAACAAAATTATTGAAATCATGTAGGAAAAGTCTTTTTTACCGAAGCCTGCTAAAATAATTCAAAATTTAAATATAATAGTTTTAAAATACTCTAATATTAGGTTAAACACTGAAACACCAAAGTTCTTCTCGAGAATACCCCCTCCTCTTTTTAATCTTAAGAGCTACTCGGTTATATTCCCCTCCCAAAATCAAGATTTTTAAGAATGGTCAAAACTCATTTTTAAGCAATAATTTTGCCAGGAAAAGACCAGAAAGTGATATTAAAAGGATCAAAGGCATTGGTAGGGGAAGGGACGAAATAGAGGCCACTTCTATAGAGCCTATAAGTACAAAGAGTATTAATTATCTGAGCGTTGAAAGTACTTAGAAACCCAGCCATTGTATGGTCGACTGAAAAGTATAAGTACTCGACCTCATAAGGTCGATTAGCCGGGCGAATCCCGAGCGTTCTAGTTTAATTTTTGGACGGCTGAGCCTCTGGCTCGTAGCCACAGTCCGGAAAAGGGAGGAGACTCTTTTCAGGCGAATAATCAAAGATGTTGAACATTATACTGAATGCTGGGACCTACTGCATAAAAAACTCGGGTTATTACTATTATACCCCGCCAAATCAAAATATTCCCCTGATCATTCATCATGGATTTTTCAACTTGTTTTTATTGAAGTTGACCCTAAAATTTAATTCATGGCTTTGTTTTGTTAAAAATCGAGTTAAAGTTCAATAATAAGGAAAAAAATTTTAAATCGATCAATTAAAACGTGTGCGCATGTTTCTTGAAAACATTTAAATTGTATTTACGATTTAAGTTTTAAACCAATAACACATTTATTCACAACTTTGCTATTATAATTCAGAAATAAGTGAATAAAAATAATTGTTTTTAAAAAAAGTTATATAAAAAGTGAAAACAAACATTCTGAACGGACACAAACTAGTCTAAATAAATCTGCAGCAGTTTCTTCTGCTGTTTTATTGATGCTTTTCAAAATGAATATTTAAAAAATATTAAACTAAACGAGCTTTTCACTTTCCAAAGCTTTCTTTGGACATGAGCGTTTATTAAAAGTCACGCATCTCAAAAAAATATTAAGGTAGATCAAAATTAAAACAATGGTATATTTAATCGAAGCTTCTGGTTCGAGTTTTTTTACCTAGAAATCTTTCGAAATAACTCCACTGGTGTTTTTAGACTATATCTGTATAAGCAGGGTTGGCTTTTTAGAAGCAGGTTTGGCTAAATTGAACCTGACCTCAGGTTCAAGTGCTCCAAAGGTTTGCTGCTAGTCTAATTTCAATTTTTCGCGATCTTGTTAAATCGTGACTGTCGACAACAAGACTTTATCAGCATTGAACAGAAACAACATCTGTGGCAAATTACATTGATGTTTATTTAAAAGTAATAAACAGTACAGCAAATAACACAAAACTGTGAAAAAATAAATGACTGAATCATGTAATGATACCTCAATGTAATCATGTAATGCCACCAACATGGACTTTTGAAAATAACGTCAAAAAGATAACAGGGAGAACCAAGACAAAAGCAAACGAACTTATGACCAGGTTCTCGAAATTTGAACATCTGTGCAAATTTGAAAAAAGCTCTACAAGGTGCAAGGTCTGACAATGTTGTTTCTGTTATTAGCCTAAGTGCTTTTAAATCTGTTATTCTGAATAGATCTTGATAATTAGGCACCTAATAACTGGGCATCACGATAATAGAACAGCCTCGATAACAGGGCACCCTACAGCCGGCCCGTGGGATGCCCTGATATCGAGGCTTGACTGTATGCCAAAGAGTCTATTTTCTGAAAAGTCTATGCTTCACTGTTACAATAGAAATGAATCGTGGTCAAGTTGATTTAAAATTTTTTAAAATAGTAAGAAAGTCGGTTTAAAAGTAGTAAATGGATTAGCTATGGCAGTGGCTAGAAGAAATATTAAAGCCAATTTGTTGATCATGTTGCTGGTCCAAATACTCCGATAAAATAATATATACGATATAAATATAACCAATATGATCATGAGAAGATACCTCACGTCACTGTTCTTGCTAAATGCTGAAATGAAGCAAAATCTAAAAATTCAAAAATACTCTAATTTACAAGAAACATACTATTAGGTGCACAATAAAAAGAGCTTTTCCCCTATATACAGTATTTATTCTAATAGAAGAGCAGTCACTATTAGAAGTAGGGTTGGCGGTTCGGGTACCCGTTTTCGGGTAATTGGAACCGAACCCAGTTTTTTTCGGGTAACGGTTCGGTTCGGGTACCGAAAGTTTCGGGTTTCGGGTATCGGTTCAGTTCGGGTACCCGAAAGTTTCGGGTTTCGGGTATCGGTTCAGTTCGGGTACCCGAAAATTCCAGGTTTCGGTTCGGGTATCCGAAAGTCGAAGACACGATTTCAAATAGTGGGATCAAACATTTACAGCAGTTTTTTGTCTGTGTCAGACTGAAAAAAATTTATGCATTTCTATTTTTATTCAATTTACTGTCGCCCTTTTAAAAAGTTTTTAACACCATTATGTAGACCTGCGATTCTAGTTTCTAATAGTTTCTAAGATAGCACTATTTCAGATTGCGTCAAATAAAAATTGCTCCAATGCAGATTGTAGAATTACGCCAAAACTAAATCGCGCTATTGCAACTTAAAAAATGCGATTTTCCAAATTCTTATTAAGTGCGTCTGTTACACTTACTTTGTCATCTTTGTCCTTTAAGATGTTTTGAGGTCCTTCAATGATCAATCTTTTCAAAATGACCAGAAAAATTATCAGTATTATACAGTCGATTCTCGATTTAACATACACCCTAGTAAGGGGTAGCAGGTGTATGTCAAATCGACTGAATGTTGAATCAAGTGTATGTTAAATCAGAGTCGACTCTAATGGCGCAACTCACATTGGCGCAATCCGAAATGGCGCTATCGCTCGCTGCCCGAAAATTTCGGTATTCAAAAAAATGATTTACAGTCAAACCTCGATAAACCAGCACCCTGATAAACCGGCCCCTGAGTCCAGTTTGGCTGGTCAACTGAGAAAATCAACAAAATGACACTTCGATAAGCCGGCAACTCGATAAACCGGCACCCTAAGGTCGGTCCGCACAAAGTAAATTTTCCTCGATGAACTGGCACTCCTTCAAATTTTTCCTAAACACGGGAAGCCCTGACTATAAAACCAGCTCATTCTGATGCAGAATTTCACGGAGAATCCGAATCTGCAAACTATTTTTAAAAAAAGGCGGTTTTGCTTGAGATTTCGACCAATTTCTGATTGGTGTTAAATGTGACTTGGGTATGTTCATAAAACCAGGTGGTGCTTGAATATTTTATATACACATGCATAACTTCTATATCTCGTTAGAAAGCGCGAAGAAATCAGCTTTTTTTCACATATTGTTGTTTGCTTTATGAAAACATAATGCAAAAATCGGCCCAAAGAAACGATTGTGTCATTTTCCAAAACTAAAACTTAAATAAAAACTGAAACTAAGAATTTTTTCACCGCTAAACCAACCTTAAATTTCGACATCGTATTAGTGTTCATCATGGTCGATTTGTTTATAGAACTTATCTTCATAATTAAACGTTATCGTCAAATTAAAATTCCTTTCATGTTGTTGCATAATAAATTGTGGAAAATCTCACGTTGAATGCAAAACCTCGGTAAGCTGGCACATTTGTCTTAAAAAAACTAGCTATAAGGACATGGGGTTAAGCAAACACTTCGTGTTTAAAGTAGTGCTAGCGGCTTCTTCGAAGCCTGGAATTTCCATACATAACAGGAAGATTTTGGTAACAGGCAAGAATGAAGTAATAGCTATCTTTGTAACAGGTTATTTTGGTAACAAAAAAAAATTGAGGTAACAGGTATTTTTGGTAACAGGTATGTTTTGTAACAGGTCCATGCAACCCACCTTGAGTACCCTAAGTGGTAAGGTTTTGGTATGTGGATCGTTAATTTTGTTTATATCAAACTTCATTACCCACACGATTTTACAATTAATGGTGTGGTCTGCTTAAAGATTTCGAAAAATTACTTTTAGATCATATCCACCTGGACAGGTGGTACACAGCCGCCGTGGGTAAAACCGGAGTTTTGATCTGATTCAACATAATTCACCGCATCATTTTAGATATGAAAGTATGTTTTGTTTTCGAACCTCGATAAACTGACACTCTAAGGTCGGTCTTTAGGGTGCCGGCTTATCGAGGTTTGACTGTATTATATTATTTGAATAAATTTAATTGTAAAAAATATTTTATTAATATAAAAATAAAAGTTACGAGTGGAAATGAGTTGGTAAATTACGATTTAAAAAACATAAAAGATTGAGCAGATATGAATGAATCGAAAAAACTGAGATCTTTTCTGCTCTTTTATTGTTGCTTTTAAAAGACAACATTTGAATGATCTTCAGCTTGAATTTTATTCAATATTTTTTACAATCTTAAAAAACAGCGAAACTTGCGTAATGAGCATTGGTTATTTGAACTTTATATTTAATCTTTTCAAAAAAAACAGTATTATAAATATGCCTTGAAACAGAAAGCTTTTTGAGTGGAAACTCAATATCAACTCTTATCAACCAATTTAGGCCAATGTGTCTTTCACAATGATCTCATATCATACGGTATGATCATACGGTATTGAATACAGAAATTTAAAGCTGTGAAATGTTACATCTGTTAGTGTCGCACCGTGAATACCGTAGTGAAAGTGTTGACCTCACCGGAGTATACCCCCCCCATGATGAAATATTTTTTAAAGTGTTTTTTAAAAACCCTATATCGACCTAGAATCACCTCAGGAGTTAAAAAAGACATTATTTTAAAGTTCTGGTTAATAAAAAACTGAGTTTTTGACATTTTGAAATTTCGACCATTTGCCTGTTTTGGCATGTTTTGGTCACTGGAGCTGGGCAAAAAGAGCCTCTAAATGCATTTTTGTTCAAGAGTCTTGCTCGGAATAATGTCTGAGGTAAGTGAGTGCGCGCATTTCTTACCAACCAAGCCCTCTGCGCCCCTACGAGGACGCAGGGGCTTGGTTGCTTGGGGTTGAGATGCGCACACCCACATACCTTAGACGTAGGGGATGTAGGGGATGGGGTTTATACTTCGGTAGCGCCAAAGTGCTAAGTCGCAAATTTTAAGGGCTTTGGCGCCAAAGAGGTTGAAATGTGAGCCCACTGCGTCTTATAATCGCCACCTCTCAGAATCCCACACCCCTCGAGAGGGGTCAACAATAATCCCCCTGAAGGATTAAAAGGGGATATATAGTACTTGCATAGTGTATTTGTATTTGAAAATACAATGGCCTATAAATCCGTTTATTTATTGACTCAAATCAACGAAGAATAGGGTTGGCAAAGTGTCGCTTTTTCGGTTCCGGTTTAGCTCTTTGAAAAAAAGACGTTTTTTTCATTGCTTGTTTTCTCAGTTATTTAATTAGCGCATTTAATATTTCTATACAGCAGTTGAAAGACATTTTCCTTGCCCTCTTATTGAAGTCTTGAAAGCGCAGATTACAGTTAGAAAATTCAAGGCAATGAGTTATTTTATGAAACTTATGCAAAAAGGGGTGTATCCTTTTTTGTGGCCGAAAAAGTCACACCCTGCCAACCCTGACGAAGAATGAGATCAAAGTTTCAAAACATACCAAAACTGAAAATTTAGGCGCGTAATCGTTTTCCCAATTTCCTTTTACCCTATGAACTGACTTTCCCAATGAAACATTTTCCCAATGCATCTTTTTCTCAATGAAATGCTTTTCCAATGCATCTCTTTCCCAATGAAGTACTTTTGCCAATGAATTCTTTTTCCTAATAAAATACTTTTTTCAATGAGCTCAGTTTATATCTGGAATATGTGTCTGGATATGTCATAGATATGTCTGAAATATGTGTTTAGATATGTGTCTGAAATATGTCTCTACTATATGTCTGGTATATGTGGTGCTCGCCGATCGGGGCGATGGCTTTCATTTTCTGATAGCTCACGCGCTTCTGCCCAAAAATAAGAGAGCTACTTATGATAAGATGTGGGCTATGACAAACAGCAATACCCGAATCTCAAACCCAGTCCTTCTCATGTGATTTTGAAATCAATCCTACAAATCCATACTGACTACATTTGGGCCAGTGATAGCCGATTTTCGTCCATTTCATTTGAGCCAGAATCACATCAAGCGTCTCAAAATCCTGAAACTCTTCAAAATCTACAAAAGAAATGTGGACATCTACCACCAGTCTAGATTGTTATTAGCCCTAGCATATGTGCCAGTTGCTCAAGTGCTCGACTTTGCAGACATTGTGCTGACTATGATAACGTTGCCTGAGCTTCAACCTCTGGGCCAGTGGTTCTAGAGCATCTATGTCGGGGACCACAATCATCAGCCACAGCTTTCTCATCATTTGTGGAATGTCTACGAGCGGGTCCTCCGAGATCGACAGCGCTCTACAAACTTCAATGAGTCAAACAATAGAAAACTGCAAAAACTCCTTGGAAACGTGACTCATCCTCCGCTTTGGGACTTCATGGTGAAGTTAAAACTGGCCTACGCTTCTGATTTCCAACAATGACTACAACGATTGGCTCGGGAATAGAGGACGAAGAGCTCGGCATCAGGCCGACATTGATCGCGATGCAGGAATCAAGTTGCAGGTTCAAAAAATCACCAGAAATTGCTGCTCGTCGAATGACTGCAAAAGAATACTTCAATGACGTTGTTCTTGCCATTAAGGAACCTCGTTAAATGTTTATTCGACCTTTTATTTTATTCAAGATACTCAAGTTTTTAGTCAAGTTTTCTATCGGCTTTTTGAAAAATTATTCGAAATAAAATTCCTCAATTTCAGATATAAACTGAGCTCATTGAGAAAAATACTTCATTGGGAAAAAGATGCATTGGGAAAACGATGCATTAGGAAAATGTTTCATTGGGAAACTAAATTCATTGAGCAAGTGTTAATTGGGAAAACGATTACGCGCCAGAATTTAAACCGTACTTTTCATGCTCCATATTGTTTGCATTGTTATATTTTCAACTATTGATACAAATAAATGCATTAAATCATGGGTTTCATCAGAGACACCAAGGTGTTTTACGAACAAAATTAAATCAAATTAATAATTAGCGGAATTTCAACGTTGGCTTGACGTTGGTGAGTCTTTCACGTTGTCGAATGTTCGCTTTGGCGAGTTCTTGCGTTAGCGAGTCTTTTGCGTTGTTTTTCGTTAACAAGTAGGTCGAGTTCCGTTTTTTTCATACCATGTAAAAAACGCGATTAAAATTTCATATTTGCAAGCCATTAAAAGTTGATAAATAGGTTCCGTTGATAGATAGGTTTGAAGTTGCTATCGAACGAAATTGGGTCAGTTACACCCAGAACCATTTTATAACAAGTGAAACCCGTCAAAAGAAATTGCCCTCTTCTATTTAGGTTAGTCTCGTGCTGTCCAAGCCGTCATTACGTGCATCAACCGCACTTATAATTGTAACACATGGCACATAATTACAAGGATATGGATTTTTTCTGGTGCAAAAAAATATCTTTTTGGTGCAAAAAGATTATATTTTGGTGCAAAAAAAAATTTGGTGCAAAAAAGCTCTTTTTTGGTGCAAATTGAATCTTTTTTGGTGCAAAAAGATTTTATTTTGGTGCAAATCGCCGTGGTGCAAATTTAATTTTTTTGGTGCAAATAATTTTCTTTTGGTGCAAATTAAACTCTTTTTTGTGCAAATAGTATTCTTTTTGGTGCAAATAGTATTCTTTTTGGTGCAAATAGTATTATTTTTAGTGCAAATCATATTCCTTCTTGATAATATTTTTTACTTATTTTAATACTCGTTTTCGCCCATAGCATATTTCTCTTGCCCGTAGATTTTGAATGCTCGAATAATACTCGTTTTTGCCCGTAGATTTCTCTTTTTCATTCCGCATAATATTTTTTCGAAATCCGTACAGAAAGTCCAATCATAAAAAAAAATTCGAACTCCCGGGCACCACCTCTTATAAGCGTGGGCAAGCCCCTTTAAGGAAGGGGTGGTGTCACACTTCATATACGCATCGCATAAGTCACAGGTTTGACTACCACTAGCTGCACCCCTTATTTTTTCTTTACTTTTTTTTACACTAGAAAGCCCCTGAAAAATATTATGCGGAATGAAAAAGAGAAATCTACGGGCAGAAACGAGTATTATTCGAGCATTCAAAATCTACGGGCAAGAGAAATATGCTATGGGCGAAAACGAGTATAAAAAAAGTTAAAAAATATTATCAAGAAGGAATACGATTTGCACCAAAAAGAGTTCAATTCGCACCAAAAAGAAATTTTTTGCACCAAAAAAAATTAAATTTGCACCACGGCGATTTGCACCAAAATAAAATCTTTTTGCACCAAAAAAGCTTTTTGCATCAAAAAAGATTCAATTTGCACCAAAAAGAGCTTTTTTGCACCAAATTTTTTTGCACCAAAATATAATCTTTTTGCACCAAAAAGATATTTTTTTTGCACCAAAAAAAAACTTTTTGCACTAGAAAAAAATCCATAACCCAAAAGGGAACTTAACCTACTTGTCAACGGAAAACAACGCAAAAGACTCGCTAACGCAAGAACTTTACAAGGCGAACATTCAACAACGTGAAAGACTCGCCAACGTTAAGCCAACGATGAAATTCCGCTAATTAATTTGATTAATTTGATTTTATTTTTCAATAAACACCTTGGTGTCTCTGATGAAACCCATGATTTATGCATTTTTTTGTATGAATAATTGAAAATATAACACTGCAAACAAGACGGAGCATGGAAGGTACGGTTAAAATTCTGGCGCTTAATCGTTTTCCCAATTCACACTTTCCCAATGAATTCACTTTTCCAGTGAAACATTTTCCTAATGCATCGTTTTCCCCAATGCATCTTTTTCCAATGAAGTATTTTTCTCAATGAGCTCAGTTTATATCTGAAATTGAGGAATTTTATTTCGAAAATTTTTCAAAAAAGGCGATAGAAAACTTGACTAAAAACTTGAGTATCTTGAATAAAATAAGAGGTCGAATAGATATTTAACGAGGTTGCTTAATGGCAAGAACAACGGCATTGAAATATTCTTTTGCAGTCATTCGACGAGCAGCAATTTTGGTGAATTTTTGAACCTGCAACTTGATTCCTGCATCGCGATCAATGTCGGCCTGATGCCGAGCTCTTCGTCCTCTATTCCCGAGCCAATCGTTGTAGTCATTGTTGAAATCAGAAGCGTAGGCCAGTCTCAACTTCACCATGAAGTCCAAAACGGAGGATGAGTCACGTTTCCAAGGAGGTTTTGCAGTTTTCTATTGTTTGACTCATTGAAGTTGTTAGAGCGCTGTCGATCTCGGAGGACCCGCTCGTAGACATTCCACAAATGATGAGAAAGCTGTGGCTGATGATTGTGGTCCCCGACATAGATGCTCTAGAACCACTGGCCCAGAGGTTGAAGCTCAGGCAACGTTATCATAGTCAGCACAATGTCTGCAAAGTCGAGCACTTGAGCAACTGGCACATATGCTAGGCTAATAACAATCTAGACTGGTGGTAGATGTCCACATTTCTTTTGTAGATTTTGAAGAGTTTTAGGATTTTGAGACGCTTGATGTGATTCTGGCTCAAATGAAATGGACGAAAATCGGCTATCTGTGGCCCAAATGTAGTCAGCATGGATTTGTAGGGATTGATTTCAAAATCACATGAGAAGGACTGGGGTTTAAAATTCGGGTATTGCTGTTTGGTCATAGCCCACATCTTATCATAAGTAGCTCTCTTATTTTTGGGCAGAAGCGCGTGACAAATTTAAAAAGCGGTAATTCAAAAATGTCAGAAAAAGAGTCACAAAAATATCAAGCATATTTGAGCTTGTCCTAACATACGCTGGCATACCCTTGCCTGAGTCTAAAGCCTAAAATACACACCAAGGGAACCAAGTCAAATCGTGGTGATAAGCCAAACGGAATAGTATTTACTTATAGATGAGCAAACCATAGTTTCTCTATAAAGTAGATCTCAAGAAGTAAAGCACACTCAAAAGTTATTACTTTTTTTCTATATTTGACTGAAATTCACGCAAAAATGACCTTTAAATATTCTAAAAAGATCATCTGTCCTTTATGACTTGACGTCAAAATTTTTTGAATTTTTTCGAATTTTTTTCATCGGAAACTGTTTGAAACGTTTCTTGTATCGTATTTAGCAGAGAAAAAAGCTTAAGACCTGTTTTTGTGTCACTTTGCAGAAATTCTGGGGCGGAGGGAGGTAAACGGGATAAGTACCTTTTTTTAAAAAAAGATGAGAAACAGCTAACTTTTGAATGACTTCAACTTTATTAAGCGATACCACCCGAGTCTCGACAACAGTCACAGTTTGAATGAGCTCAAATACCTCGTTACAAGGCTATGATCGAGCACATTGAGAGGGACTACCAGAAAAGAGTAACTGGCTTGCTGGTAACCGACTTGCTGCTTTCTCTTTGGACAAACATTGTTGAATATAGTCATCACTGACATTCAGTTTTCTCGCATACCTAGGTAAATGCAAGATTTATTATCTAAAATCAGATATTCTCAATAAAAACTAGAACTGTTCCCAAAAGCAATTTTTTATATTGGATTTGACTTTTAGGTGATTTTTACACTGGCTCTCATTACCGTATTTACTATGATTATAGACAAACTCGACCATGACCACCCTAACACATTCTTCACAATTCCATGAAAATTGTTAAATAATATTCGTGTAAAGCTCATCAAAATTTAAAAGCACAATTATTGAAGGGGCATGCCCGTCACCGATCGGAATAGTTTAAAAAATCAATTCAAAAATGAATTAGTTCGTCTCAAGTTCATTTGAACATCATTATTGCTTTTGTGAAGTTTTAAAAAGCTTTGTCAGTGGCTTAACTCAAGTTTACTTGAACATCGTTTTTAATTATTTGAATTTCAAAAGTTTTGAAGAATAGCTCAACTCAAGTTCATCTGAGCATCATTTTGGCTTCTATGAAGATCTTTTCAGGTCCGCAGCTGCTGTGAACATCATACTAACCTTCGTCCATTTTTCGTCAAAAAAAGTTTTCTGACCGAAAAAACAACGAAGGTGATCATAGCGGTCTTTTTTAAATTTCGGGTAAAAATTCGAAAAAAACTGCCTTGGTGCTCCTGTTATTTTTTAGTCCAAAATTGTTTTTGCTTCTTTTGATCGGTAACCCGATTAATATCGCACTTTTGTGAGAAAGTGGTGACTGAAAACTTATGTTTGGTAGTGGTTTTCCAGTTTAACTGAGATTCAGATGTCAAAAAACGGAAACTTTCCTGTTTCCATGCCAGTAACTTATAGTATCGATTTATTGATACTGAACTACGTTTTGAAATTGCTGTTTATGTTTAATTTCCAGTATCTACAAATTGTTTTTACCAGACTTAATATAAAATTTATTATCACTCATTGACATTTTTCGCAAAACACAAAAAAATTATCATTCATAAAGTACAATACAAAAAATCTGCAGTGTTACTAAAAAATAAATGAGCCTTGATTGTTATACCAATCACACATTGAGCATTAACTGTGGCGAATCGGCTACTGCATACACCGATAGCTGAGTTCCTATTGACTGGTTAGCATTGGACTAGCCATGGGCATCATTAGGCGACAAGTTGAACCCAATAGCATACTGAGGACTAGTTTCACTGGGGAGACGCTACAATCAGCTTTGAGCCCATTGGACCATGGTTATTGGTGGAGGTGTCCAGGTAGCGCAAGTCATGAACAGACTGACTACTACATGCTTGACTAGTCTTGCCTTTGCAGTGGAAGTGTGAAGCCGTACCATTTGATGTGCTCCCATTGCGACAATGGGGACAGAGAAGGCAAGAGGAGTCGATGGCGATGGAGGTGGTTAGACTAGTGGTGAAGGTGGAGTTGCTTCGGGCTAAAAATTAAAAAGATTTTATTTATAATTTTTATAAAATTTTACCGTGGGGACCAAGGCAAATCAAAATTCAAAATAAAGGGTATTTCAATTAATAAAAAGCAATAATTGCCTTGATGGTGTGCACAAAAGCCTACACCGTACGTATTTTTTTTTACTTTTTATAGCAACTCATAGGTTCCTCGCATTATTGAAGGGTAGTAATCGTTTTGCCATTGAAATTTTCGCCAACGAGATCACTTCGCCGATGGTATGTTATCGCCAACAGCTTCTTTTCTCAAGTATTGTCATTCCCTTGTCCGGCAAATCACCACTTATTCTGTAGCTCATCTCTCTGGCTACAAAATAAGTGGTAATTTACCTGACAAAAAATAACAATGCTTGAGAAAATAGGCTGTTGGCAAAAAAAAACATCGGCGAAGTAATCTCTTGGCAAAAAGATGGCATTGGCAAGAAGATCTCGTTGGTAAAAGTTTCATTGGAAAAACGATTACGCCCCTTATTAAACATCATATCATTTTCACGGTAGAGTCATCAATGCTAAAGGACTTGCGATGTTGAATGGGATGCAAAAGCTTTTGATTCATAAAAATTTCGAACAACTTCAAATGGGTTTGCTTTGAAGAAGCTTTTTTTTGAATCCCATTCAAGGTCCAAACATTTTAATACAGTCAACTCTCGATTTAACGAACCCTCGGTTTAACGAAACTCTTGATTTAACAAACTTTTTTTCGTTGCCTATTTGGCCAGCGATTAAATGAAATGACTAAAATTAACGCTTGATTTAAGGAAACTCTCGGTTTAACGAACATTTCTTCCGGTCCCCAGGGGTTCGTTAAATAGAGAGTTGACTGTATATCTAAAAAATTCGCAACCCATCATCAAGCAATAGTAACATCAGAGTGAATGAAGGACGTGAATGAACGAACCTGATATAAGCACACCCTTTCAAAATTTGAATCTTAGTGTAATAGGGAAATTTGGCGCCAAAAGAAAATTTATCGAAAATGGTCGATTTGAGGGCGTTTTTGTTTCATACTTCTGATGAGGTTTTTATATTTTTGGTTTTGGCATTCTCATACCCAAAATTTTCCTCACATTCAGGGCTTTCGAATGAGCCATCACTTGCCCATGAAACAGTTGAAATTTCGAAACCACAATAAATTTCTGTGAAAATTTTAGAAAAAATCCTCGCCTCATTGACATGATTGAGGTCCTGCCAAGTTTTTGTGTCTAATTTTTCTAAAAAAAAACCGGAGACTAGATGAAGAAGTAAATTTGCTACATTTTGGTACCAAAGATGTATACAAAAAATACAAATTTAGGTGTTTTATACAAAAGTTAGATGGAAAACGCAAAAACCCTATTTTCACTCGGGAAAGTGCCACTTGTTTGCTTCAAACGGTCTCTAGTTTTTAAAATTCTGACTTTACAAAAATCGGTCTGACTTTTATGGTAGCTGAATGTATGAGCTATGTTTTGGTATAAAGATTGTACTAAAAGACCGTGTTTTCGCAGTTTTCGTCCGTCGTTTACTTTAATATAAATTTCTCGTGTTTTCAGAAAGCTCTATGGTCCGAACAAGACGTACTGCTGTGGTGCATAGTGAAGAAACAACAAAGCAACCTAGAAGTCTGAGGACTTCGGAAGCAATAGCAGCAGCAATGGAAGCTAGATTTGCAAAGAAAATTGCAAAGGAAAAGGCGTGTGCAAGAGCAAAGGCAGCGAATATCGTTGGACTTGGTAAGTCTATGAGGTATTCGATTCTTAATCTCACTTATCCTCTCTTCAGCAAAGAAAACAGGAAAGATACGTCTGGGTAAGCTATTTTTCCTTGTTCTACCTATTTTTGCAGATTTTTGTAGCGAAATTGGCCGAAGAGAAGGAACATCAGTTTACCCTCTCAGTTTAGATGCATCGAAGAAGACCGTGACTGGCTCAGCATTTACCAGGAAATGCCCTACTTCAATCCTACGAATGCTAGTCCTTGGCTGCTGAGACTTGAGTTGGATCGCAAGCGAATGACGGACAAGAAGTTGAGCATGCATTTGGCTCTGCTGTGTGATGTGATGACTACGAAAGGTAAATTTTTGTTAGATTGTGTGTATCTTTGTAATAATCCACTTCCTTTATCTAGGAGGTTTGATGACAATCACTCGACAAGGATCAACAGGCAAGAAGTAGGCGCTTTGATGCGATGCTCTTTCGAGGAAACAGTGGACATTCTGGTTGAGGCAGCTATTCACTGTGAAATCGATCCAGTCAAAGGTGGCCCTATTTACTTATTTACTTTACTCTTTACCCTATTTACTTTACTCTTTTATGTCATGGTTATGCATTTGTCCTCAAACTTCAGGCTTGTCTGAAAACATAATGCTTGGTCAATTAACTAAAGTCGGAACCGACTGCTTAGATCTGGTGGGTATTTTTGCAAGTGTAGTGTAGTAGCTTAATCTCTTTCTCAGGTTAACGATCTGTTCGACCGCTTGCTGGATGAATCCGCCCACCTGGTCAAGTATGGCGAGACTCGTACGCTTCTTCTCGCGAAATCCAGACCTCCGTTCATCTCGTCATGCCTGGAGAGCTGGCCAAGCACGCTATCCTGGATGGAACCAAAACTATGTCCAAGTATAGTGATTCGTTAACTTGAGCCAGAAATTGCTGACCAGCCATCGTCTCCTATTAAAAATCGTCCGTTACCGTCTTATGTTGTTCCCACATTTGTTTTTTTTCTGACATAACAATCTCTGCTTGAACTTTCTTTTTCGAATAGAGCGGTGTTGAAATAGGGTGTGTGATGAATTGGCTTAAAAAATTTGCTCGACAGAATTTTCACGGCACTTTCAGTACATTTATGGACATGATACATAACTAGTTGTGGGATGCCAGAATATTATTTCTGGAATTCATGATACGGACAAACAAGATTTTGAAAAAGACATAAGATGCAATTTCTAAACAAAAGACCTTTTGCAGTAAAAGACCGTGTGCTTTTTGCAAAAAACAGTTCATTTTGGTGAAGAAAAGACAAAAATTTAAAAGGCCGGATAAAAACGCCAATTTAATTCTTGGCGTTTTGTTTAAGTTGAACTACAAGGAAATTTGAATTTTGAAAGGGTGTGTAAGGCGAACCCTTTGCAAAAAAAGACGAATCGTGAGTAAATAAAAATAGCTGTGAAAGGCGTCAAGGACCAGTTAGTCAGTACAACTCTATTGTGAAATTTAAAAGTAATTTAAAAGTAAGATTACTTACCTAGATGTGTTGAAAAGCAAGTACAAAATAAAAGTGAAAAGAAAAGAATTAGTGCTTGTTCACAGAAAACAATCACAAAACCAAAGTCAAGTTGCCTGGAAAATGAACAAAATACAATTGGACAGAATAGTGGTTATTACTTGAACTTAAATAATAGCAACTGAACAATACTATAAAAGCTATAGTTCAATAAATTGAACACACCTTTCGTTTGAAGAATTTTGAGAAGAATCCAGTTTTGGAGGCATTAGCATTGTTGTGTGCCACAGCCAGTCCACCATCTGGTCGTAAATCTGGCACAATTAGACCATTGACACAGTAGACGTTAAGCTGTTGAAAGCACTCTGTGGATATCATCTGAAAATTTGTTGTTTATGAAACCCAATTTTATTTAAATGATTATTAATTTATATTAAAATAAACTTCTCGGAAGTTGACCGAAAGACGTAGCAAGAGTAAAAATGTTCGTACCGCGACACCCTATGTGCAAGCCTCTCGTTCAGCCAAGTGTCTGTCAGCTCAAAATTTTCAAGACCAACGGAATTACTGCTGTAGGACCTTTTGAATAAGACAGTATGAATCCCATTAGGTTGCATAGTGATTCAGCTTTTAACTACGCTTTGAACTTCTAACATCATCGTATAGGTACGGACCTCAGATTACTTGTAAGATATCAAGCTCCACTTAATCATTTCAGAGATTCAAAGTTCTATGGGTTGAGGCAAATTAACACCTATTTTTTCAGACGCTTAAATCTCCACATTTCTAAAATAATTTAATCAAGTTTGATGTCTTACGAGAAAGTTAGGGCTTCAGGCTACACGAGGATGTTGAAGGTTTTAACAAATTAACATAAAACCTAAAATAAAATTGCTAAAAGGAAATTGGTGGACAGATTAGCACTCTGAGTATGTATTATTTTGGACCAATATCTATTTTCATGTAATTGTGACGAACCCAAATTTGCGACAGTTTGTACATATCAAAAAAATCAAGCTTGGGAAAAATTAGGTAATAAATTAAAGTAAAAACTTAAGGTAAAAATCCCTTTTTTGGTGATGTTTGGTTCCTTTGGTTCCCCATTAGGTGGTCCTAAGGTGGTCCTTGGTGGTCCTTGGTCCCCTTGGTCCCCACAGGGGTGGACCAAGGACAAAAATTTTAAAATTTTGGCTCATACAATGCTCATATAAAAAACATAGTTTAGTACACACTGCATTCCTCGTTTCACCCTAGGACCACTACGTTTAAATTGTCAGTCCTGGCAACGTTGGTCATAGTACCGCAGTGTCCTCTCGGCCCGCGAAATCTCATTCTGAAGCTGAGATTGGGATTTTACTAGATTTTCAAACGCTTTTCCCAAACGCGGTTAATGAAAGCCAAGACAAGGCTCACAAATGTGACATGACCACTTTGTGGTCGACGTGGTCGTCGTAAGGTTAATAATAAATATTAATGATGAAAGTACGGTAAAATTAAGTGGCTGCTTTAAAGCTGAAGTACATAAAATGGTCTTCGGTAAATATTTACTTCATCTTGCCAAGGATGGACACTGAGCCAGTGTTGAATTTGTCGTAAAATGAGTTGTCTGTAGCATCTAGCCTGACTCCTTTGACCTGTAAATTAAACAGCTTTAAGCATGGTACTGGTTCACTTGTAACTTACAGTGCTGAATTGCTCAATGTCCAAAACATCTTTTGCGTAGACAGAGTGAGGGTCAGAACAAAAGGTGGGTCCAGCTTAATATAATTATTTTGGCATGCTCAATACTTCAAAGGAACATGTTTACGATCAGACGACGATAATGAAATTTGAAATGTTGAACTACAATGTTGCGCGATGGTACTAACACGAGTTACGTTAGATCAGTTTTTTTTTCTTGAAAAGGCATAAATATTGATTTCTTCACGAAAAAAAATCGTGGTAATAGTGCGCTATTGGATTACAGTGTTACTGAATTTACTCATGTTATTCCAAGCGTAAGCACGCTTATTTAACAAAAAATTTACCCTCCCAGCCTCCATCTTTTTCCAGGGAACAGGCTCTCTTCCGGTTTTGGCATCAGACTGCGAAAAAAAGGGATGGACCTGAACAAAGTTGAATTTAACTTCAGCAAGCAGTAACACAGCGTTTAGCATATATGAAAAAGTGAAATAGAAATTTATTAATGTTCGCTGGGTTGCAAAATTATTGTCTCCAAATAAAAACACTTAGTTTATTTTCTCGATTTCATATCAGCCTCTCTTAAAAATGGTTAAAATACTTTTCCACCCGAAATAACCCCCCTTTTTGCCTCTCATGGCTCGTTTCCTGCCCTTAATTTAAAAAAAAGCATTTGCTTTTGGCTCAGCTTTCGAACTAGTTTTTAATTGACTAAATCAAGTTTTAAAAAAATTTCATTGATAGGTCTTTGAAAAGACCGTATTTTTGAAAAAGTTTGCTTTATTTAAGGACCTTTTCCTCCAACTTTTAAGTATTTCTAAGTCACTCATTGGCTTGTTAGAAAGTTGACAGTAAAAATTGGTGAGATAATCGCCGAGAAAAAAAGCTTTTTCAAATTGTGGCAGGAAAAGAGCTTTTTGGCGCAAAAAAAGTACCATTTCGGGTTAGAAAAGAACTACAACACCTAAAAATCCGCTACTGAACATATTTTTTAAAAAATTAATTAAACCTAAGCCCGATGGGTTACGAAATATTACTATATTTAATCTACAATCCATTTTTTATTGGTCAAAACTAAAAAAGTGGTTTGCAATTTTTGATAAGTTCTCAATTACATATCTTTAACCTAACAAAAAATTGTGGAAGTTCGAATAGATCAAATTTTTTTCAAACCCGTAAAAAGCCTAGTCATTTTTATGGTCAATCGAGGAATTTTCAGGTATGAGGAGATTCCGACCCGCGATTAAGGAAACTTTGTGATATTTTTAATGGATTTATTTTAAATATCTGTTTTACGAAAAATTGTTTTACATAAGAATCGAAGATTTTGAAGGCTATTTTAACCAACCTTCAATTCATCTGCTCCTTCCTCGGATTTGCCCACCCTTCGACAGCCTAACCGAAAACCAGGTTCTTTGTGCAAAAGCCCTCTGCAAAGTAGATTTTTATTTGATGTTGGATGATATTTTGTTGATTTAACGGTTGAAAAAACACTACCTGCAAAGAGTTCTAGAAGCTTCAGTGAATTTTTCACTGTATTTTTCTTGATCTTCTCTGACTCTTCTTTCCACCTCTTCTCGCTTCACTTTCTCTTTTCGTTGACGGAATGGAGCCTAAATAAAATTTGAAAGTATACTTGAAATGTGAAATTTATAAAAAATATTACTTTCCCTCAATCATCTCGTAAATTAGACAGCCAAGACCCCACCAATCTAAACAAAATAAACAAAAAAAGGGTGAAATTTTTGCTGAAAAAATCTCACCAACTCCATAGGAATATCGCTCATTTCTAAAACAGAGGTGATTCAAAGGCGTTTTTTATTTTAAATAAAAAATAGAGTTAAACTGTTGAAAACACAGCTTTTATTTTAAAATTTTTTTTCAGCAAGAGTTCACTGTTTATTCAAATATAATTTAAACACTAAATTATGGGAAATAAAATATTCATTTGCCTGTAAGTATGGAAGTTTTCCATTAAATAATGGAATACCCGACTGAATTACTGAATTTTTAGAATATTTAGACTAAACTTTCAGAAAAGTTAATTTTTACAGCAATCATATTTTTCTAAATTTTTTTCAGTAAAACCGCAGTCGTGAATTGCATTTTTCTGACCTTAGGGTTATTTTTCTAAAATAAATTCTTCATTTCGTATATACTTTCAGCAATTTAGTGGGGAAATTCTCAATTAGTGGATATATCTCTATACAGCCTACTTCAAATTAAGCAACCCATAACAGTTATTTATATATTGCTATTTATAAAAGAAATGTGATTCGATAACCTTTAGACATCTTTTTTTAAGCCTTGAAATTCAAGGGCTAGTAGGCCCATGTTTTCCATCAGTCATCAAATTTGCGGCTTAATCGGTTTGCCATAAAACTTTCACAATAAGATCTTTTGGCAAATGGCATTTTTTTCTAGTAGTTTCACTTTGCCTGTGGTATGTTTTCTCCAATAGCTTCTTTCCTCAAATACTTTAATTTGTTTTCTTAGGCAAACTACCGTTCATTTTTTACGTCATCTCACTGGCTACAGAATGGGCGGTAAATTGCATGTCGAAGGAATAAAAGTACTTGAGAAAAGAATCTATAATCCAAAATATACCATTTACAAAGTGATCTCATTGACGAAAAGATGCCATTAGCGGAAAGATCTTATTGGCGAAAGTTTTATTCGCGAAACGATTATGCTCCTTAAATTTGCCATTGGGTAAAAAATCATACTTGACAATCTCCGGAGCCATGTATCCACTGTCCCTACTCGACCTTTAATGGGCTCGTTCTCTTTGAGTTCGACAGCTAGTCCTAAATCACTGATTCGGACATGGCCTGAATTTTAAGATCAGTATTATTGACTATTGATTGCAATTAAGAAGGCCTACCAAAGTCATCCAGTAACTAAAGCAAGATTTGCGTGTTTTTAGCCAAATTAGGATCAAATCAACTAACAATGTTTTCAGGTTTCAGATCCCTGTACAATATCCTTTCCTATGCAAGTGCTGCAGTCCCAAAGTGATTTCAGCAGCATAGAATTGAACCCTCTTCTCGGTGAAACCACCTGGAGATAGGGTGTACAGGTGGAATTTCAGGTCTCCTAGATTCATTATTATTCGTTTGCGAAGTGTTTGAAAAATATATAATGTTACTCCATTCATTAATGTCAACACTAGGCAGAGAGCATCTTTGGTTTCATAAGCGTATGCTAGACTAACCTGAATAAAACAAAAAATTAACTTGGTGTCTGGAATAGCGTGAATAGCGTCTGAAAAAAATAGCCTGTAAAAAATGTTCTCAAAGGGATGATGTATGAAGTGTATATTTTTTTTAACCGTCTTTTCAAAAAATTTTTCAGTACCAGTGAAAATGTGAACCAGTCAAAATAACCTATTTTTGGTTTTTTCAGTTTGTAACACTTTTTCAATGATCCTTCAAAAAAATTTCACCAATGTTCTCACCCCTGATCACAGTGAGAGGTCGAAGCCGAAGTCGAAATAAAGTGCTGCTAGAAATCGTCATTTTATTTGTCCAAGTGAAAATCTCATATAGGAAACCCCCCTTAACCATATACTAATTATGGGTGGTCTCCTATATCAGATTTGCACTTGGACAAATAAAATGACGATCTCTAGGCAGCACTTTATTTCGACTTCGACCTCTCAGTGTGACGAAAGGGTTAGGGGAAAATAATATTTTCCCGACCAAATTTTCGAAATTTTGGGTCCCTTGGTCTTCCAATGGTTTCTTCCGGGTCGAAGGACTCCATCTTGAAAAGAACATTTGTCCCTGGTTTTTCAAATAAGGACAAGTCAGGTGCCTATTCTAGGCGGAACTCTTTATTCCCTCTGATCATCATCTTCTATCAATAGCGCCTCTAGCAAATTCACAATATCATCTGTATCATCATCAATATCTGCATAATTGTGTTCCGGCCGACCTACTCCTTGCTTTTTTGCGCTCGATAGACCTTCGCACAATATCTTTTGTTCAGGGATTTCGATCTACTAAGCCTATAGGTTGATGGTTTTCTGAACTAACTGGGGAAAAAATGTTGTTTTCAAGACAGAGTCGAACCTTCGACAAGGTCATTTTTATTGGTTTATCCACCCCCCCCCCTCCATTTGCACTCCTCCTTTAAGAGACCCTGTTTCTTCCTTATCTTGGTTATTTCATAGTTTGAATGCGCGCGGGCCACATAGATTATGTCAATAATGTTTTCGAATTACTTTTTTGTTTGCATTTCAAATTTTCAAAGTTATTTTCTATCGACATTAGTCACACTTCGACAGGTACATTTGTGGAGCAGTGAAAATCGGATAAGGTGTCCGATCTGGCATTGTCAAGCAACGTTGGGGTCGACCATTCACTGGATCTAGGTTTTAATGAAATTTACAAGTTCATTTTCTCAGCAATATGCGCAAACAAAAAAGAATCAGAAATCATTATTGACAAAATCTATGTGGTCCCGCGCAGATTGAAACCTTAAAAGTGGCATGATGAGGAAGAGACAGGGTCCTTTAATGTTTTGCTGATGACTCACCACGAATGGAGAGTTGATTCGCTGGAGTATTTGCTTTTCATTTAAACTGAGGGTCTCAGCATGTCTTTTCTTAACCCTCTTCTTCTCTAACTTCTTCAAAGCGTACATTTTGCCTGACGCTCTCACCTGCAAAAAACAAATCAAGTTATTTTTTTTATCTTTTATTCGATTATGAATCATTACTTGGCAAGCACACACTTCTCCAAATCCACCTTTGCCTAAGACCCTGCAATTTTCAAATAAACTGTCAAACTAAGACCTTTTTATAAACTTAAGCTGCTACTGTAAAGACGAAAGGTGTGTTTATCGACTGGCCTCTTCTCCAACCATTTCCACTAAAATAACAATCTCAAAATCAATATTTAACTTTAGAAACTTATAGGTGGCTTACTTGTAGATACCTATGAAAATACATGGATTCGAGAAATTCTTTAAAGGGTTCCGCTGCCAGATTAGCTAGATCATAATAATGAAAATCGTGATACGTTTGTTGTGATAAATATTTGTTCACCTCTAATTTGTTTGTAAGCTTCCGCGAAAATGTCGCTGAAATAAAAAAGTATGGTTGGCGAAGAAAAGATTATCTACCGATTTTCTAGTGTTTCCGAAACTTATCGATTTTTCGAGAATATCTTTGTACTTTGTATCATAATCTTTCAAAGTACAAAGACATCAAAGTAAGGTCAAAACCGCCCGCTTAGCTTAATAAATGAAAAAAATTATCCGAAAATGCATGTACCTAGATGGCTCTTCAGTGTGGGTCGCGTCATCGGCAGCCTTGATGCAGTCGTTTATGACTTTTTCGTCTAAGAACTGGCACAAATTTTCCTGATTTCCTGGGCGATTTTTCTTGAAATGATCACAGTAGAAAATTTGGTTGGCACACTTAAAGGTTCACTGCTGTAATGGCTGAAAGGCAGGTATCCGATACATCTCAATTCAACCTGAATCACTTACTATATCCAAAGCTCTTTGTTTTCGGTCAGCCATTGATCAGCATCTTCCTTGCTCTTGCACACCAACACTGTTGTCCATTTGCGAGCTGGTCCTCGCTTCTTTACTTGAATAGCTTGTGATTGCATCTGACAGAAGAAAAACAACATGAGAAACAAAAAAACTAGTTAGCTGACGAAATTTAGAAATTAGAGGGTGAAATTCAGAAATTAGAGGGCGAAATTCAGTATTTTGATCGAAATTTGAATTAGAGGGTAAAAAAAATAATTAGAGGGCGAAATTCAGACTTTTGAGGGCGGAATTCAATTTGAGCCTATTAATATATTCGAAAAAGAAGCGAAACCTGACCGAATGGTTTGATCGTGATTTTCGTAATAGCTCCAGGACTATTCTGTAGTACAATTCTATAGTTTGAACCAGACAAAAATAGATCCAAAAAAGTGTCAGAAAAAAGAGATAATATTCCTTCTTGTGCAACTTTTCGATTCGACCAATTGAAGAAAATGTGGTCCAACATTGGCCAGGTCTTTAAAATATTTTTGTTAATCCTTGATATGTGACGGGGTGGTTGTGCCTTTTCCGTGTAAATAGTATATTATTTTTGAAAAAAATCCAATACCTCCATATAGGATTTTATAAACAGTCAAACATCTGATGTCAGGCCACTTTGGGGACTTTCCGAAGTTTTTTATAGAGTTCTGAGCTTTTCTTTATTTGTGAAAAAATTTAATTCAAGATTTTTAAAACTCGAATTTTGTATCAATCGCAATCTCAAAAAAAAACATTTTTGTACTGAATAAATTCTGCGTCGAATGGTATATATATAGAGGCGTACGCAGGGGAGGGGTGGGGACGCCTACATTTGTCGGCGGCGCCAACAGGGCGCCAACGACACCGAAAAATTAAAAAAAGGGCTTTACAAGAAACAAGAACTGGATAAAAAGGCCTCAAAAACTTTGGTGCCCGCCAAAACATATTTCTTTGTAAAAAATTATTTGAAATAACTACCGAACAAGTTAAAGTAGACAAAAATGAATGTGAAAAATCTGCGAGATTTGTTTTCTACTGTTTTATCACTGCGTTTTGAAAAAATAATAATATAAAAATATTAAACTTAAAAATTCCTGCAGTAAAATTTTAATATAGATAGTAAAGATTATTAATTAACACATGCATCATATTCGTCCAATAATACGATGACTTTTTCAGTCGGACAATCAGAAAGCTAATTTTTTATTAAAAAGTATAAAGTGAGTGATGGTTGGCTCAAACAGCAAGTGGTGCGACAATCATGAAAATTCAAGACTTTTCATGTATGATATGATTGATAAATAACTAGACTACAGTCGACTCTCGATTTAAGGACACCCAAAAGTTGGTTTCCCAGCTGGGTCCGTCACTTTTTTTAGACCTCTTTTGAATGTTTTTGTCAATTCTGTTTTGACAGTACGGTCGCAAATATCGCAAGGATGCCGATTTTCGCGATCGTTTTTTTAAACTCTAAGAAATTTTACTCTAAAAAAGCAAAACCTCGATGACTGACCACATATTTCTGAAAAAGAGTGTGCGGTTTCAGGTTGCTTTTTAGAGTGAAAAGTTTTTGTACAGTCGAGTATCGCTAATCCGGCACCCCGCTAATCCGGCACCACGAGCTTAGTTTGGTTGGCCACCGAAGAAACCGTTAATGTTCACCCTCGACAATCCGGCACTCCGGTAATCCGGCACCCTCAGTAATCCGGCAGTCGTATTAAATAAATTAATTAAACAACATTTGTATCAATATTTTGTTTCAATGGTCTTAATTGGAAGACTTCTTCTGCAAAGAACAGCTTAAGAAATAACTACAGAGTGAATTAACATATTTTTTTAATGGTTTAATGTGATTTTCGATTGTTAAATTTCGTCCGAAATATCAGGTTGTCGAAAGTTCGCGACCACCCTAAAGTCTTTGTTTTTTGGCAATTTGTTCAAACCTTCTCTTTAAATCATAACGCTGCCTTACCAAATTATTTATCCAAGGAGTAGTTTTCTTTTGTTCTATAATTAAATCCCATCGATGAATTGAATTTGCTGAAAAAGTAACCAGGACTCGGTAGAATACACCAATATGAATGGTGTTTCAAGAAATTCGCCGGTTTTAAATGGGCATAACTTTTTTTATAGGTCGAAAAACGGTCTTTAAAAAAAGTAATGCCCATTTCAAACCGGCGAATTTCTTGAAACACCCTGTATGTAAGGGACTCTACCCTGGTCTCCCTATCCAAAAAGTCAAATTTTATCTATTTTTTTTGTCTTTTATTGTTTTCTTCTTCACACAAATATCTTTTACTTGCATTAAGCAGTCGAATTACTAAAAACCAACAGTTAGACTCTAAATTTTGGAAGACATTCCAGGATGGTTCAGAATGCTACAATTTTTCGTTGGTTTCAATGTTGCGGCTTGACGTATTTTATTCGTCGATGGTGGATAGTTATGAACAAGATGATTAAAATGATAAATTTGTTACTGAATGACTATAAATGATTTATTTGTTATCAATTCGTTATAATTAATTATAATTTAGAAGGGTTAAAAGACACTTCTGTTTAAAAAGGTCAAAACAAATGTGTTTATGGGTAGTTGCGAACTTTCTTACCAAGCTGATAAATCTTCAGTGCCTTTCTATGTACGGTCTACGCTTGATATAAAGACATCTCTTTTTGATAAATATATGAAGATATCTCCTTCCTTCTCTCACAGGTATTGTGCTAAATAAAAGCTTAACATAACCAAAAATGATGCCGAGTGGGGTTCATCTAGAAGCACTCTCGCTAATTCGGCACCCAAGGACAGGTCAAGAGGGGTGCCGGATTAGCGAGACTCGACTGCATTCTGAAAAACGATGGGCAAAATCGACATCTTTGCGATATTTACGACCAGACTGTCAAAACAGAACTTCAAAAAGCTTCGAAAATCGAGCTAAAAAAGTGTCGGACCCAGCTGGTGAACGAACTTATGGGGTGTCCTAAAATGGAGAGTCGACTGTATGATGAAAATAGAGTGTGCCGCATTTTTCTGGTGAATTTGGTAAAAAGAATATTATCTTGTGTCAAAATAAATCCTTATCAGAGCTGATTCTTTATTTTGAGTTGGAGCACAAAGTTAACAAATTGAAAAGTTGGAGCACAAACGTCTTTTGTTATCTTTCGATCATAAATGTCGAGTGCTGCCCGGGCCAGCCCCTTTAACTGATTTCCGTCAGTTAATTACAGATTTCCTGCAAGTTGGTTGTCTCGCCTTTTTTCTAAACTACTGCTGTATTTGACTTGAACCTGTGTTGATATTCTCTTGCTGTGTTGATTAGATGACAAACCTCATACTCAAACGTGTAAGTAAGGTAGCCCATTTGCTCAAAATTCGTGAAAAATTAGGAGATTTTTCAAGTCAAAACAAAGTGATCTAACAACAGCCACACTAATATAAATGTTATTTCAATAAACCGCCTACAATGTTAACTTTTGAACAAAAAAATAGTTAAAAAAACAAATTAAAAAGTTAAATAAGAATTATGCCAAAGATTTCTTCTGCTTTTTATAGCCAACATAAGAAAGATATTAAACTTGAAGATATATCTTATTAATAATAAAAAAAGTAGTAAGATGAGCATTATTGCGCACTGAGTCTGATGCTAGAATAGACTCCAATTCAAACATGCGTTATAATCGTCAATGACTAGAATGACATTTGAATTTTGTGAATTATTAGTAAAAAAACATAGTCGAAGGGTCAAAAATTTTGGCAGGCCGATTCAAAATGCCAAGCCATGACAAAGGTATGTGTGTGTGTTGTCAAATTTGAATATTGTGCACTTTTTCTGGCTAAAGTATAGAATGCGTGAAACGCTCGAAATCATCCAAAATGATGATTTTTCGGGTGTTTTGACCACTGAAACGTGCTTAAAACACGTTTTTAGGTGGCGGAAGACCACTTTTGGACATAAAATTTTTTTGACCAAAACTTGACTTTTTGTCTTGGACTCCTTTATGTGTCAAAAATTGTCAAATTATAAATGTTTTTATTTTCGATTTTTTGGATTTTGCACCTGACACGGCGTGAGGTGTGTGGGTAGATATCCGGAAGGAGATCGAGGTCGGTTTGTTCTCACAATGCCGAGTGTGGGTCCAGGACGAGGTAGAGATGGCGATTGAGGTTTTCTGCACAATGAATTTTGTCTCTTTTTGTTTAGTTTTTCAAAGTATATATATATATTTTCATCAGTTTCAGTGGCTAATACATCATTTTTTATTCATTTGTAATCGTCTCGTAGTTCTTGTGCCATCAAAAAGACATTTAAAAGACATTTCAAAAAGACTTTTAAACACCATATTCGTGTTCAGCATGATCGATTTGCTTAAAAACAGTAGTACATGGGTCCATTTTGTAACATCAAAAGATGCCGCCTTTGTGCCCCATACCTATGGGGCACTTCCAAGAGAGACGCCCCACACCTATGGACACTTTCAAGAGGGGTGG